>JANHFM010003095.1:94377-107426 GCA_032468115.1 Grayia smithii
TGTGAGCCGCCCAGAGTCCTCTGGGAGATGGGCGGCATATAAATACAACTAATAAATAAATAAATAAATAAATAATAAATAAGTGTGCTTTTTTTACTGGGCACCCTTGTTCTGCTCCACTGGAAGAAAAGGTTGCCAGAAGGGTGGAAGGACGGAAGGAAGAACAGCCTCTATGGGCAGAGAAGGGGATCTGAGTGCAGGCCATGAAAGCAAATATGTCAGGCAAGCCCCTCCTTCGTTCCCGTGAAGGAAAAGGCAGGCAGGGGGAGGTGCATTCAGCAATAGCTTTACAATAAGAGTAGCACTGAGCCACATAGCATTGGTTCTTAGCCTGGTCTACCATGTAGGCCTGAGGTTACTTTACACCAGACCAGGTGCCCTTCACCGCCACAGGGAAGCCCCCCAGTCTGAAGGCTCCTTCCGTTTGAAAACTTTGCCAATCCTACTTTGCAAAGGGAAAGATGAAGCACCCTCAGCAGAGCCTGCTTTCCCCCACTGGGCTCAGATCTCTCGCCTTTCTACGGAAACTGATTCTGCAGCTGGGAAATAAGCCTGCATTAATTGGCACCCCTTTTTAAAACTCTTTTGGGGGGTTAGGGCTAGCCTCCCTAAACCAAACGAGCCCCACCTGATCTGATTAGTCAAGATTTCTCCCAGGTGGGAGGCAGGGGAGCTCTTTGAAAACAAGGGTCTCCAAGCTGCAGGCCAATCCCACCTGCCACCACTGAACCAGGAGGCTTCAGGTGTCCTCTGTAAAGCTGGTTGGTTGGAGATCCGGTCCCGTTCTCCATGTGTCGGCACTGCAGACTCTGCCTCCCAGCAGCTCTGTGGGATCACAGATTCTGAAACCTTTCCTGCCTGAGACCCTCGGGGGTCCATTTCAGCCCTCCTTGGCTGTCCAAAGGGAGGGTCTGCCTCTCCCAAGAAGGAGAGGGCCGCTTTAGATATAACGCCAACTTTTAATCAAAGCATTTGCCCCACCAACGGTCCCTGGGAGGGGAAAGGCACACCTGAGCAAACTCTGAAGGCAGCTGCACTCACAGACACACACACTCGTTGCCCGAGTGGAAGCGCTGGCTTTGCAAAACAACCCCCTCCTCTCTCTCTGCTGGCCCAGCCCTCCCGTGGGGGACGCCGCTTACCTTCTCCCAGGCCCGGCTCTCATTTAGGACAGTGACCACGAGCCGCGGCTGGGCTTGGTAGCCATCTGTGGTGAAGGATAAGTCTCTGCCTTTCCAAGTCACGTTCATCATAAACCTTGAAAGAAAGGAAATGTTCAAAGAGAAATTAATGAGCTGTCCAGTAGTTAATGAGCAAGCTAATTCAGTCACTGGATTAACTCCGATGAAACATATGCTATAAATCCTCCCTTTGTTGCAAAAAAACCCATTTTTTCGGAGCCGGGATCCAATCCATCCTACGCATGCCTGGCAAGGAGTCCCACTAAGAGAGTGGCATTTGCTTCCTATCCAAGGGTGGACCTGGAAGGGACTGGCAAGGGGGAACCGATGCTGGGAAAGATCTGGGAGACCATGACAGGAAGAGATGCCCACGAAGGAAAGGCCGCTTGTTCCTCTGCGCTCGTCCTTAAGACGACCAGCCGTTTTCTGCACTGTTTATCCCTTCGCTGCCTGGGCTTCTTTAAGGCTGGAGTCCTTAAGGGGCATCCGATGCCTTGGGCCAATAATATCCCAAGGAACTCCAGAGCCAGATCTCCGGCCAACCTGCGGCATTTCCAGGTAGGGCTGGCAAAGGGACTTTGAAGAAGTGGTCGATTTCCCCTGCTGCCTTCAAAGCACATCCTTTAAACAGGGAAAGCAAAGCTTCTGGGGACCAGTGGGCAGCTGCCTTGGCCTGAGGCTGCTGGCTTCCCTCCGAGAGCTGCAACGGGAGAGCGGGGAGGAAGCTGCTGGCCACACAGGCCGGGTCAGCCTGTCTCGGAGAGGGACACCAGGCAGGTGGAGGGGGGGAAATAAACGCTGGCCTTGCTCATAAATGCAACGACTAGAAGGGGCTTCATTTCAGAGGCGGCTGGGCAACGCAAGGGGGCCACCTTGTGGCCAGCAGTGAAAATAGTGGGGAAAACGGGACGTCTCCATCCCGGCCACTTTGGGGGCTGGAAACCGGCCGGGAGCCTGTCCGGCTTGAGCCCTCCCTGGAAAGCAGAGAGGGGCGCTTGCAAACTCGGCCCAATTTGAGGGTCCGGTCTGGCTTGCAGATGCGCAGGGACCCCCTCCCTCTGCCACCAAAACCACTGAAAAATGATCATCCCAAGAGATAAAATACGCAACAAGATAGAACAGGGATAATGTGGGAATGAGGCCGTTTTGGTGAAATGTCACCTTTGGGAGCAACAGCCTGAAAGCACCGCACTGGCAGGGCAGTCAACACAACAGTACAGCTGGGTGTGTGTGCAATACACTCTGGTGTAGAGTGCACAACAACCACACTCACAAACATTAGGTGAAAACAATTTCCTTATGCTGGAGGGCCAGAACACTCGAGATGGAATTCTCCTGAACCACGCAGGAGGAGGGCAGTGGGCGGAGGGAGGCTGCCTCAAGAGACGTGTGTGATAGAACTGGGCTTGCTTGACTGCCTGATGCCATCTTGGTCACTGCAACTGGGGAGGCCCCAGAAGTGGCAGCCGAGGCTGGCAAGCAGCCTAAAAGCAGGTGGATCCCACAATGCCTGCTTCAAAAGGTCTGCAAGGGGCCCTCTGCTGCTTTGCTCCCAGGATCACAAATCCACACGCAGACACTCTCTCCACAGGAGCTGCCTGCTCCTTCCCCCTTAGCTCCGCAAAGAGGCATCAGGGCCTTTAGCCCTCAATTGGTTTCAATCATCACTTCAATTCACACTTTTAACGTCCGTTACATCCTGAGCACTTGCCAAGTGGAAAGGGAGGGGGGACAAAACAGAGCCAGATGAACCAACGCGTCTAACCCAGAGATGGGGGCATGCATGCCCACTGGGGCTCCACAGCGCCCTCCGTTCAGGAATGCACAAGGAAGAGGAATTGTGGACATCTCTGTCAATGGCATTAAGGAGGCATTAAAACACAAACACCGGAAGGGAAAGTATTTCCCCTTCAGGCAGGATGTCTTCAACCAGCCCTTCCCGTTCTGGTCCAACGTTTCCTCCTCTTCATAATGGGAGGAAAACACCCAACCATCACCTTACTTGCAAACCACTAAAGCTCCTCTAGGAGCCCAGCCAAAACCCGGAAGCCGGACAGCTGGAGAAGAAATGGCCTCCGGCTGTTAAGCTGGCCCTGGTGAGCTGGCTCTGGCTGCAGGTGTTTTGGTGGTGGTGGGACTCTGGCGGCTGCGGCTGCTTTGCTTGAGGTCTGAGTAGAGATCTCCTCTCCACAAGGCTGCCCTCTCTCCCCTTTCTGGTGACTGCCAGCTAGGAGGGCAGTTCAGGAAGATGCCCCAGGCCCCCTGGGCCCAACTCCACCTGGAACAGACCGGCCCCTTCCCAGGGTTGCTGCAGATGCCCGGCTGGTTTCTCACAAGGGGCAATCAGGTACCTTTGGAAGAGGTCCAGTCATCTCCCTCTCAGGTTTCACCCCTGCCAACTCGGGGAGCGATTGTCCCCTGCTGGAAAATATATACGGCTCTCATGACCAACAGGCAGCAAAGCAGAGACGTTTCCACCAAGGGAGTTCATGACTGGGAAGAAGATGAAGTCACAGCCCCCGTTTCTGCTCCTTCACCCAAAAGGAAGGGAGGGATTAAAGCACGGGGGTGAACTGGGAAGGCAGGCCAAGCAACTGGCCTCACTCTCCTTATTCCACCCCACCCACATTCTAATGCTCCCTCATTTTACGTCAGTCCTTTCAACACTCCAGCCTCAGCTCAAGCTTCTACACAAGGAAATGAGCTGCAGGCTCCCCTTCTCCAGCGAATGGCTGAGAGCTCCATTGCCCTCATGGACGGTTTCAACTTGGTCCACTTCTGATATGCAGCCTTGTTGGCATCCGCTTCTCGGCTTTTCAATCAGTGGAATGCTAGGAATGTCAGATTAAATCAATGCAAGGGATATCTAGGCCAAGAGTCACGGGGAAGGAATGTTCCTGAGCAATACTCAAGAATTGGGTGTCTGAGGAGGTGTCCCTGGTTCCAGCTTTAAAATCTCAGGCAGGAGGAAGCAGGAGATCACCACACTCTTTGCCACACTCTTTGAGCTCCACTCAAGAGAAACCTTTTTTAAACAAAATAACACAAAAGAAACTTCGGTTGTTGGTCCCTCCAATGGGACAACTTGCCACAGCCATCTCATTGCAGGACAACTCACCACAGAACAATTTTAACAATTGAATTTAATTATTTAAAATAAATAAAAAAATATTTTAATTTGTGTCATTCCCATTTCCTTCTGTCCCTCCTTTTGCCTCCTTTCTTTAATGATCCTGTTCCACCATTTCTTTGATATTAGTGTAACTCTTGTCCCGTGGCAAGTTGTAAGACTGAACCACCTTCCACCCTCTCAATCTCTCCTGATCCCTAGAAGGCTCTTCCCCTTCCATTTTTCTGCCCTTCATTCACAACTTCCTCCCCTTCCAAATTGCTTTTCCGTAAAATCTCTGGAAGGGCCCAGGTAACTGTGGGTTCACAAGCTTGTGCCTTAAGCCCGTAGCCAAGGGAGAAGGGAGCAGAGAAGTCAATCCGGCCCCGTCCTGGCTGTTGCTTCTGGCCCCCCTGCCTGCCTTCCTTGACTTTTCGGCTGCAGGGGGTTGTCTGACAGAACAACGTGCAAACAGGATAGTGTTCCATTTGAAGGAGGCGTTTTGTGTGTAAAGGGCCGTGCAGGCTGGTAACAGTTAACAAAGGCAGCCGCATCACAGGAATGACAAGCACACACTCCAGCATCTCTCTCTCTCTCTCTCTCTCTTGCAAGGCCATGGCTTCAATGGGCACAGGAAGCGAAGAGGGAAAATGCTGCATTGACAGCAGCAAGAACAGGATGGAGGGGGCTCAGGGGGACATGGTGGCCCTGGGCTTTCCAGAACCCGGAAAAGGCCCTCTTCACTGAGATTGGGAGGCTGGAGACATCACCCAAATCTTTATGCGTCTGCCTGCAGGCCTCCACACTGCAAAACTGAAGTTTTGGGTGGGGGTGGGGGTGGGGGACAAGGCAAGACAACCAGGTGATCAGGAAGGGTGGAGGAGTTGGTCAAGGAGCATCATTCGTGGCTTAGGCAGTGGCTCCCGAAGGAGAAACTGCAGCTGCGTCAGGAGGTTCGGCTGCCTGCAGCACCAAGGACAGCTGCCCGTTGAGCTGCTTTCTTCCTTGATGGCTGCTAACCAGGGCTGGAGGAGACCTCAGGAAGTGGCCAGATTGGGCAGGATTGTGGCCTTGGGATCAGAGAGTATCAGCAACAGGTTGGGAGTCCAGCCAGTGATTTGGTGCCCTCCCCATCCTTAGAACAGAAGGATGTGGCAATAGAAGCAAATCCCAGCCTTCCCAAGGGAGGCTGGAGACCAGCATTTGGCTCAATGCTTTGCTGTGGAGGATGGGAGCCACCACAGAGGAGGAAAGAGTCCGATTTCCCTTACTTCTAAAGTGAATCTCTAGCCTTCTGTCTGCAAAACCACCCGTGCCAGTCCATGGGTGATTGTATCCATATTCATGATTTGTGTTGCCCAAAGCGGACAACATTTGGAAAAAGTGTGATCAATATCCGGCACTCTGCAGAGATGAAGGCGAGAGACTGCTGAGAGGTGCCCCCTGGGAAAAGGGGAGAGGGATTTGGGGGATCGGAATCTGCATTAGCACATATGCCACGAACGCAGCCGTTTGCCAAACCATTTTTCCTCCGTGCTTATTTCATATCTGCAGAGATGGGGCCACTTCTGGCCTTCATCTACAATCACAAAGAAGAGCCCGGACATCGAGAGGGAAAAAGGCCACTGGCCATTACAGAAGGACATGTACAAATAAAGGCAGCCCTGTCTGTCCCTGGAACAGTTCTAGCAGTAAGAACTCTTTTCCAAACCTGCTTCTTATTTGTATTCAGGTTGCAACAGCCAAGGTTGGAGGCTCTATCTCCAGGATTCCTGTGGAATGGTTTCTGAATATTAATCTGACCCGTCTCAGATCTCGGCCCTCCCCTTCTTAAAGCCATTCTCCTTCCAAGGTCATTTTTCCTTGCTCCTCCACCGAGGCAGCCTGGCCAAGGAGCTCTGGGTTCTGGTACCTACTTGTGTTGCTTCATGTTCTGGACCTGGAGCTGCTGATAAAGACAGTCGAGGAGTCTGGGGAGGGTTTAGGGCATGAGACAAACAGGCCACCCCCAGCAAGACAGCCTGTGCTGACTGGACAGAGGGCAAAGGTCAGTTCAAAGCCATTTAATCCGAGGGTGACATCACCAGCTCCAGGGCCATCTCCTCCTGGCTCAAGGCCTTACGAAGGAAAGCCGACTCTTCAGCCACATGCAGATGAGACAAGCCGCCTGAATTTCCTCTGCTGGCCAGCGTTGCCTAGAAGGAGCTGCCTGCAGCCATCCCGGCTCCCTTGAACCAGCTGTCAACAACCCACCACATTCTTCAGGATGTTTCCTGGCTAAATTAACCAGCTTAATTGGGTTAGTTCCCTTCCTCCCTGCCGCAGCCCATATCAGACCGCCTGACCTACAAGGCCACTGGAGGCAACTGCTGAGGGCTTTGGCCTTCTACCAACGCTTCCCTGCATGGACAAAGAATGCTCCTAGTCAACACCAGCATGGCTCAACCTCTCAGAAATGGATGATTTTATTTTCCAGGGCTTTGAAGAACAAAAGAAGCCTTACTTGTGAAGCATGTGAGATGGCCGTTCGTTGTACTCCGACTGCCCGTAGCAACTGCTCTTCGCCTCAGGGATGAAGGAATATTTCTCCAGCATGGTTGCAGCAGCCGTTGTAATAATCCCAAGGCCATCCCGGATTCGAGCATCCAAACTGTAGTCCCACCCATCATAGGCCACTGAAATCAGCCCCGCCGGAAAATTGTCGGGTGGAGTTTCTATGTTCCCTCTGACCAAACTGGGGACAATCCAGAAAAAGTCATAGCCCGTCAAGCCCAAGGACCGGGCTTCGTCCAGGATGTAGGTGGCCTCATCCGTGGAGCAATAGAGCAGGATGACAGAAGAGTGGATCTTCTTCAGCTGAATTGTGGACTTGGCATCTCCAATGGCCGCGTCGAGGGTGACCACGTTTTGCATGTCCCAGCCCACAAAACTGTTCTCCACGGTGTACTTGACGAAGCTAATGAAGTCCCGGTAGCCAGGGAAAATGCTGGTCACCACGGAGAATATGTGCCAGTCGTAATACTGCATGAACTTCAGCATGATGATGGCCTCCTGTTGGATGGACGCCCCAAACTGGAAAAAGGTCGACATCTCATCCTGCGAAGGGCAAGAGAGTAAAGAAAGGATGGCTTCATGTTAGGCCAGAGAAGAAGTGGGGCTCCCTCACGGTCCCTCTGCTCCTTCCAGGATTAAAATTGGCAAAGGGAGAACTTTCATTTGAGGGGCTCCTGCCTTGTGACCCTGAAAGCCGCTGCTTCCCACATACTTCCCTCCGCCCTGAGGCCTGGCACACTCTCTTGGGTTACCCAAGTCCACCTCTGCTCAAGAGTGTGTCTCCCCATCTACAATTTCTGGTGGGGGAAACTGCCTTGCAGCAGTTACACAAGCCCCTTCTACTCTAAGGGAGATTATCTGTAGCTTAGGGTTGAAATAAGGGTTCCTTGGTGCTCTCTGAGCTTGCTTGTTTTCTTGCAGATGTTTCATGACTCAACTAGGGAACATCGTCAGTGCTACCAGTAGTAGTCACTACCAGCACTGATGATGTTACCTAGTTAGGGTTATGAAATGTCTGCAAGAAAACAAGCAAGCTTAGAGAGCACCAAGGACCCTTCTACTCTGTCTGCAGTTCCCACGTGCCCATCAATGCTGGATTAACTCCACAAAAAAGAAGATTTCTCTCTCATCTCAAGGAAAAAACAAATGCATCCAAGCTGTTAGTCATCAAGCCTAATTATGCATACAGAGAAATTTTCAAAAGCTACGTGAAGTCAGTCCCTCAGTTATTCATAACTGTATTTGTGCCAGCTAAAATTCTGCAGAATCTGGTGGGCAAATGGGCCGAATCCACAAGCCACCAGAGGACCTGATCTTCTGGGTAACCTTCCCATCCATCGTCACCTGAAAAGGCTCTTCACCACAACTCCCCTCATGTGCTTTCATCCCTGCACGTTTCATGGATGGAACGAGAAACACACCTTTGTTTAACCAATGCCTTTGCAATTTCTGCCCCAATTTACAACAATAAGAGTCACTTCTACAGTGGGCAATTAATCTTCTCCAAACAACCTCACCCCTAAATAAGTCATCCCTGTCTGGCTAAGCAACACCGTGTCCAAATCACCACAAACGGCCTGAGAACAGATTGTGGGGCAATCATGCAGACAACCGTCAAAAAGAGGAATTTGCTGCAGCGAGCGGACACCCCTCCCTGGAGGGGGGATGCGGGAATTAGATCTTCAGAGTTGTGATTAATCCCAGAGGCCTCCAAGGTAGGGCAGGGTTGGTAGGCCGTGTTCCCGAGAAGGGGAAACTGAGGCTCATTTGCAAACCCAGCTAGTGGAGGCAGAGGGGAGATCACACAGCAAGTGTTTCCACCTGTTCCCAGGTAAGCTGAGCAGCTATCTTCAGCGTACGTACCTGCAAGTATCACTCACTGAAAGGTCATTGCAAGGAAACTAGGCCACCTCCCAATGCCCCTTTGTCTTGTCATCACATCACAGCCTTCTCCAATCTGGTGGACCTTTGCCACTGCTAGAAATTCTGGGGGCTCCTGTCCAAAATCCCAGGGGCAGGACTCCATTCCCGAGCAAGAATCAGACAATCAGAAGAAGAACCTATTCCCCTTGCTTGTTCAGACCGGGAGGAGATTCAGCAGAGAACGGAAGTCCCGCTGTCCATGGTCCACCTCGGCACCTCTGAAGATCCACTCAACGCCCCCATCCCTGCTAACGACCAGCGACCTAAAGACTGGAGCCCCACCTGGCAACCGGAGCCACCCACGAACAGCCTCAAGCAGAAGCTTCATTGTTACAAGATCCTCGCCAGACTGCCTGCCCTTGGGAGTGGTCAGAGAAGGCTGCAGGGGTTCTGGGCGGAAGATCAGTCCGATGCCGCTTACTGCAGTGCAAGGACTCTACCCTCGGCCCCCTCTTCACACCTCACTCCAGTCTGTGTGAGTGTGAGATGTGTGATCTCTTGGCTGGAGCAAAAGCACATGAGCTGGACATGAAGGAAGCTCAGGCCGGTCCACCGTCCTCCAAGCATTCGTGTTCGCACTGCCAGCACCCGCAAACAAGGATTAGAGGAAAACCGAGTGGCTGCAAGATGAGGAGGGGGTGGGAGAGGAGGAGAAATGCTGTTCTCAGCAGAGAAGAAGAAGGACATCACCCAACCCTCGAAAGCCATTAATACATCCATTAATAAGCTCTGCCACCACTGAGCTGCTTTTATTGGACGTGCCGCGCTAACCCTGAAAATGGAATGGTTCTGGCTTCTGCCCATGAAGCTCATGAAACAAGTTCGTTTCCCCGGAACACAATACGAGAGCAGCTCAACCCCCCTTCCCCAAATACATTAGCTTTTCGTTCTGTTCCTCATCAAGCAGGTGTGCATGAAGCTTTAATTGGCACTCGCCTTCAGGGTTTTCTGTTCTGGAACCTCCTTTACAACTCACAGGACAGAAACTGCAGAGTGGCCAACTTTGCCTTAGAATAATACAATGGGGGGGAAGGCCGGCTCCCGAGCTCGGCCCTTTGAAGGACCAGAAGGGCAGAGATGGGAGGGGAAGGGGCAGAGGCATTAAGAGCCAGGTTCCTGAAGCCAAGATGCAAAAGTGGCAAACCTCAGAAGGACAAGAGATTGTTCTGGCATTCACACAACGCTCTTGGCCAACATGGCTTGAAATTAACCCTTTTTCTTCTCTTGAATCGGAGGCGCCTGCAGGGTTCGGGGCTTTGCTTGCACCTAGCTGGGGAATGGGTGTCCTGGGGACAAGCTCCAGGAGTGCAGAGCAAAGAAGCATCCTAAGGTTGGCAGGCCAAGCAAGAGAGGCTGCAGGGAGAAAGAAGGCTGCTGTGGGGTGGCCACAAACCTGGTTATTCATAAATGTTGTGGGGCAAGTTAATCCTTAACCAGACTCCAGCAACACTGGCACCCTCTCCTGCCAGAGCAGCTGGAGACCTGGTAGTCCAACCAGCATTCCTTGCCAAGGCCTACTAGAAGCTGATGTTCAGCAACATCTAGCTGGGCCCCAGCTCCTCCCTGCCTTCCAGTACAAGCCAGCATGTGAAGGGTGTCCCCTAGGCTGCAGTTCCAGCTTCCTGAGGGTTGAAGACCAATCACTGGGGACCAAGCCCTTGAACTTGAGGATGGCCATCCTTGGCAATTTTGGACTTCAATTTCCAGAATCCCCCAGCCAGGCATAACCCTTGAGCCCCATGCAGCTCCCCCATGGATGGCCTTGGAACAGGAACCTGCATTGGGGAGCCCGTCCCTAGAGATTCTCCTGAGTAAATCCTATGAATACTGGATACCACTGAGGGCCACCAGGCCAAATCACATCTGAGGGAACCTTCCCTTGCAGCTCAGCTGGGTTCCAGGAAGCTCAGATCAGCCTCTCCCAAATAATCGATTCTTACGGATTTATCCTTTAATAAAAAAAAGGCTTGCAGGGTGTAACGCTTTGGAAGAGAAACGATGGTGGTGGTTGCAAGGAAACAGAAAGAGTCTGGATTGCATCTTCCCTCTTGGAGATCTTGGCCCTACAGAGGCCAGGGGAGGCTTCTGTCCACAGACCCTTCCTCTGGGTCACCCTGCCTTTACAAAACCCCCGGTGTTCCTCTAACCACTCCTGGCAGGTCCAACCCCACCGTGCAATGTATGTGTTTCTAAGAACTCTGCAGAAGTGGGAGATGTAATTTCCTCTGCCTGCTGATGAGTAGGCAGATGGCACTCTCCCCCGAATTCCCCTTGGAGAAAACTTTGATTACTATTTCACTGCTTTCTGCCTACTCTCCCTTCCAAACAATGGATGGGCTTGTCTCCTCTGGAAAGCCAAGCAGTCTAATTACAGGCAGCCAAACAAATTAACCAAACTGGGGAGTGACTGAGTAAACAGGGGGCTTTCCAGAAATGTGGTGGTTTTTCTCTCCCACAAGCCCATCCGTGACTTGGTTGTGCTGCACAAGAACTGGGCCACCCAGAGGCATTTCTTGTCCTGAGGCCACCGTGAGTTTTTGGGTCAGAACTGGAAAGGTCCTTCCCAGAGTGGCTGTAGGGATGCAAGGAGCTCAGACTGGTGTAGTGCAGAGGTCCCATCGGGCACCTCTGAGATGTGTTGGGGTCACCTCTTCCAGAACCCTCAGCTGGATAGAGAGAAAGAGAATAGAGGGGCAGAGAGAGAGAGAGATGGTCACGGAGATGATGAAGATGGAAATATATATGTATGGAAACTTTTGTTTGTAACACAACAAAAGAACACAAACCCTTCCAGTTTTCCACTCCTTCATTTTCTGGAGGTGGGCTAAGCCCTTGGTGGGAAGGGGAATCTC
Organism: Grayia smithii; assembly: GCA_032468115.1. Lineage (NCBI taxonomy): Eukaryota > Metazoa > Chordata > Lepidosauria > Squamata > Grayiidae > Grayia > Grayia smithii. Next base: position 105,996 of record JANHFM010003095.1, read on the forward strand.
TCCTTCCTCCACTGGCTGCAGAGCTGCAAGTTCCATGTAGCTCAGGGATCTCCAGACATGGCAACTTTCAGACTTGTGAACCTCGACTCCCAGAATCCCCCAGCCAGTCATGTGGTAGATCCTTAAACACAGCCATGCTGGCTAGGGAATTCTGGGAGTTGAAGTCCATGGGTCTTAAAGTTGCCAAGTTTGGAGACCCCTGATCTAGCCTGTTGGTGGCTCCCTCGTGCCCACCGCTTCTCTTCCAAGCACCAGGACATCTGGGTGTGAGAAATGTTACACAGCACTTCTCCTGCATGCAGCAACGGCAAGGAAGCCTCCTCCCTAGGAGTAGCATCCCTGGGCCAGGTCCTTGGGGATCAAGATTCAAAGCTAGGATTCTCGTATTTTGTGGGATCTGACGCACAAGGAAAGGCAATCTCTGGGGCCCCATCAAGGAGATGCTCTAAACAGAAAAATAGGGCGCAGCCTGGAAATCGAAACTCTCTCAGATATTGAAAAGAGATGAGAGCAGAATGAAAGCACTTTGCCCTCAAAAGAATCATTCTTGCAGATTCAGCTCCTCATGGAAGGAGCACCACACTTTCCATACCTAATTGTGCTCAGCTGGGTTTCAGAGACTTTCATCTTAGATTTGCTCAGTTTGATGTTGACTCATGCGCCAGGCAGAATTCGGAAGTCATGCCATGCTTGTTAAGTGAGAGCAGGAGTGAAGGAAGACACTGAAACTCTTCCAGTTGCATAAGCCTCATTGCAAGGTGTCCAGCTACCTGATTTGCAGATTGCAGAATGAAAGACCTTCGATAATTTTCAGTGGCGTGGGGAAGAAAATCCAGGGGAGGGGCGAAGGGGGGGGCAGAGAGCACCAGCGGCACTGAAACCAAATGGGGGGGTGTCTGGGGGGGTTGGTTTTGAGGTCACCTCATGTGCACGTCCAACAAAAGCGGGGAGGCTCCCGAGGGATCAGGAGGGTCTCTGGGGATCTGCCACTCCACAGCCAGGATTCAGGACGGGTCTGGGGACAGGCAGTGACACTGCTCTGGCCAGGCAGGGCCCTGAATGCTGAAGAATGGAGGAAACCACCTGAGCTTCTCCCCCAGGAGCCAGCCTACCTTGTCAGGACCTGCAAAGCTAGAAGAGCCAATGCTCAGACTTTGTGCTTCTGAAGCAAACTCTCCATCTTTAGCCCTCGAGTCCCTCAAACGCTGGAGCAGAGCAGGGCTGCCTCCTAAAGCTCAGGGGTTTCGCCCTGCCGAGGAGACGCAGCCTCTGGGCCGACACCGCTGACTGGAAGGACCCAGAGCAGGGGTGAAGAGCGATGAGGGGGCAGAGGAGGCAGGAGCGGCTTTAGTGCTTTCCATCCAGGGGGGCATCCCTGCCTGGTTTGTCTCAAAAGTGACTCCACCTTGCCCCCCCTCCCCCCCCCAACCT
>JANHFM010003095.1:111148-126689 GCA_032468115.1 Grayia smithii
GAAGGAAGGAAGGAAGGAAGGAAGGAAGGAAGGAAGGAAGGAAGGAAGGAAGGAAGGAAGGAAGGAAGGTTGGTTCTTTTTTTATGTCCTGCAAATAAAGAATCCTTCACCAGATCAAAGCAATTTTCAAAGTCATGTCAAACTAATAAGAAAGGAGAACTGACATAACCTTTCCTCACTCGTCAAAGCTGCACAGATGGACGCCTCAACCGAACTGTGGTGCCCTCAAACAAAGGTTGGAGGCCAAGTGAATTGGGGGGGGGGGGGAGGAAGAACCATTCCAGCTGGCAAGCCAGAATCAAATTGTTCTTAAAAACGTTGCACTGAGATCAAGCAGGTCAGTTTATCCCAGGCAGCACTGCTGGAGGAGCTGCCAAGATTAGCAAACTCAACTCTCCCCCCCACCCCAGCAGCATCAGCCACTCAGCTGGAACTGCATGGAGGAAGGTAGGGTTGTCCTCCGAGCACAATTCTAAGATGCTGGACACTGCCCTGAAGACCTTGGGAGGCCATCTTCCCACCCCATCCTCAAACAGCCTTGGCCCCTCACCCAGAGTCTCCCCCACACACACAAAAGGACCCACTAATCTTGGGCTACAACTCTGTGACCTCTGAAATTCTGGACACAGCAGTCCTGGGCGATCACTCAGCCACTGAGAATCCATGCATCAAATCCACCCTCTTGTTATTCTTAGTGGGAAAAGAGGGGGGAGGGAGGGAGGGCGGGAGGGAGGGGTGGCGGAAATGGAAGACACCCCCTTCTTGCAGTTAATGAAGCTTTGTCCTGGAATCTCCCCAAAACCATAAATGGGGAGGGAGGAGGCAGCAGAGGTACCAAACGGAGGGACATTCACTTCCAAGGCAAGGCCTGCAAGCAGGAGGCAAGCAAGCATGAAGACGACGCCCCCTGCCTTGGCCATCACTCAGTTCTAATCATGCACAAAGGCTTCGCCACTCTGATGGAAAATTTTGTCCTGGAGATTCTTTGCTGCCTTCGAAAGAAGAAACAGGGTGATCCCTCTGCTCTCCCCGCAGCCATCAGCCCTGGAAACTTCGCTCCAGCCCAGAGTAGGCTGGCTTGCTCCAGGGCTGGGGTGAGATTGGGCTGTTTTGCTGCCACTCCCCTAATATCTAGCCTGTTCCTAAAGGTCCTCCCATCTTCTGGGTCATCTGTAATTCTAGACCGGGGACCTTTCCTCAAGCCGCCTGGAGTCCTTTGGGAGTTGGGCAGCATATAAATTAAATAAATTAAATTAAATTAAATTAAATTAAATTAAATTAAGGATGCAACATGCAGGGAAGAGACCTATTTTGTTCCTGCACAGCCACCCACAATCTTCAGGAAGACCACCAACCCACCGGGGACATTTGGTTATAGCAAGACATGGTCCTTACTCCAGGTCTGCCAGCCACACAATCTCAACATCAACGGAAAAAGTGACACTTGTTTAAGTCACTGTTAAATCTGCCCATTAAGATCCACTGATTGATTTGCAAAAAGCTGTGAGCAGGTTAAATACAGATAACATCAAATGAGCAGCAGCTCAGCAACCTCCAGTGGTGTAGACCAGGAGAAGACCTCCCGAGTCCTCAAATACTTCTTTTTCTGTGAACTCTGCAGCAACTTCTTATCCTAATGACCATGTTATTTCTTTGCCCAGGTTCCTGCCTTGCTGACTTAGAAGTATACAAAGGTTCCAATATAAACCCTGCAATAAGCACCCACAAGTTCTTTCCCCATCCAAAAATCAAGGAATCTTAACCATGCCTACATCAGTCACCGCTCCACCCATCTGCCTCTTTTCATTAGCATCATGACAGCTGCTGTTATTGGGTACCAACCTCTGAACGTTTCTTCCCTGGAACCTCTCTGTGACAAGAGCCAGTCTACCTTGGTCCATGTTTTGGCCAATCTGAACCCCATTTTGAGGAGGAGCAGAAACAGGAGGAGCATCTGCCAGGGCTTTGAGATTCCCACAAAAAGGCTCCCTTTTAACCACCCCCTCCCCCATCCTGCTCTCCCAGACTGACCTCAAGGAACAGGCTCTGCCCCTAAGAGCTCTGCTGCTGAGGCCTCCATCAGGGAAGAGGGCTGCGTTTGGGACAGTGACCAGGTGCTTCGAGATCAGCAACTGCAGAAGGAGAACCTGGGAGACCTCTATTTCAGAGGTACCTTGACAAGATTTGTGGACTTCAACTCCCAGAATTCCCTCAGCCAGCTGGTCTTAGCTATGCTGGCTGGGGAACTGTGGAAGTTGAAGTCCACAAGTCTTAAAGTTGCCAATACCCCTGCTTCTAGTCCTTCTAGCATTTACTTTCTGCCACTGCTCAGAAAATTGGTTCTGTGCCAGAGCTTTGACTATCTTCCTGCTTTTGCTACCAAAACTGAAATCTTTGCAGACTTGACCAGTTCTTGCAGATAAATGGATTGGGCTGGTTGTTCAATTTGGGACTGACTGAGACTGGCTTTGTGCAACTTCCAAAAACCGAGGACAGGGCAATCTTTGCAGAGAGAAAAGCTTTTTTTTTTTTTTTTTTGGTTAAGAAATAGTACTTTCTTGCCTGCAATGTATAAAAAAGTAATGAAAAAAAAATCCAGCCGGCAAGTTCTAAAAATGTATTCTGGTTCTGCTCCGTGATCCTTAGAAGAACTTTCAAAGTCATCTGCCTGGTAACTACGGCGCCGACACACCTAGCAACGGGAAGAGCGCGTCTTTCTCTGCACTCGGTGGGGCTCTGGGAAAGAAAAAAGGGAAGCATATGCTTATGAATAAAATTACAAATTGTAATCATCTTTGGAAAGAGGCAATCCAGAGAGATTTTCCAAAATAATGAAATTCCGCTTATTCAAAATTGCAGCCGCTGTTGTAGGCCTCCCTCGCAAGTGAGCTGCGCTTGAACTGATGCTCCACGTTCAAACAACCCCAAAAGAGGGTTGATTCGTTTGTCATTCATTTTGTTGCTTTTAAGCAGCTCAAGCACTCTGGTGCGGAAATAAAGCGCTCCCAGGACTAATTGGCGGAGATTTCCCTTGCTTCTTTGGGGTCCCCAGTCTGGGGCTGCTTATGCACTTCTCTCCTCTCACAATGAGCCCGCCTCGGCTGCTGAGGCCAAATCCCACCCAGGTGCCAAGGCCTGGCACCTGCCCGCCTGGAATGAAATCATCACTCCGGCTCCCTGGGCAGCCATTGCAGGCTCCAGATGAAAATTAAACTCTTTGCTACTGCTGGCGATGCCACGGCTGTCCTGGGTGAGCTGATGTAATTCTCTCTGAAATAAACCAAGTCAAATGTTCGTATTTTAATAGGACACTGAGCCACAACAATAAATAACATTTTCATAGTGCTCCTGACTCTCCATCTGCCGGGGGAGATAAAGACTCTGCACCAAGAGCGAAGGCAGCCTCCTTGCCGAAGGACCCTGGACAAGGGCTGCCCCTTCACAGGAAATGCTGGGGGAAGGGACCTTCCCCTTCCAATGAATGACACCCACCCCCTCCATTTAGAAGCTGCAGAAAGCAGCTTTTAGACAGGACTCGCCAAGGGGGAAAGTTTGCTAGGGAATTAAAATGCCAGATCCACATTCCATTACATCCAATCGACATGAATTTAAAAATAAAATAACAGTTGTTGGCTGCCTGGGCCTAGATTTAGATGTGCAGACCAGGAGAGGAAAATGGAAAATTAAGAAAGCAATTCCTAAGAAAAAAAGCCAGCTCAGTGGTTCTCAACCTGTGGTCTGCGGACCTCTGGGGGCCACGATATCATCACAGGGGGTCCCATGAATCTTGAGTTAAGTCTTGGGGGTCCGTGGCCCCAAAAGGTATTTAAAGGGGAGGCTATGGTGAAGAAAAGGTCAAGAACCACCACTCTTTAGTGTAAAGGTCTCCTGTTTGCCATCACTCAATCATCCACCAAGATCCAGAGACTCCTTTGGTCCTTTGAGCTGTCCAAGGTGCTGATCATCTCTGTACCTCCCAGTTCTGACATTATTAGATGTTGGGTAAAGAAATATTGTTTTATATTTGCCCAGAGTCCCCGTCCAGCTATTTCTTTGGAGTTTCCTGTGGGGTGAAGGTGGGTGGGCCTCTCCCAAGCCTCTCCTCCATGTTAGTAATCCTTCTGTAAGCTTCTCTTGGGTTCTTCCCTCACTCCATTTTTTCAAATAATAAAATATTGCTTTGCTTAAGTTGGCCGTTTTTGTACCTTTTCCCAATCCAGCAGAATCTTTGTTTTCAGCCAAGAGGCTCCAAAATGTTCCTTTGATGCACTTCATCATTTTGCGACCAGCATCTTCTCTCAGCAGAGACCCCGAAGGACCCAGCATCGATCGAGCTTCATGCTACGGCACTTCCGCTTAAGACCCTTCACTTCTTCTGCACAGGCCTTGTTGGGGGAGGAAGCTCTTGCACGCTCAGGAGCCAGGCCTTTTCAGGAAGGCCAACAAAAACAGAGCCAGTGTGCCATTTCGGGGGCGCTTAGTTTTTCTTTCTTTAGAACACTTGCTCTGCGTCTTTGCTTCCCACCCACAAATGGCCACAGAACATGCCAAGAGGTCCTGACACAGCACCCAAAGGGTCTCTGGGGCTCAACCACTTCTGGAGCTTCACACTTCTCCTTCCCACCAGAGCCATGGTGGGGCAGGGGTTAGAAGGCAGTATTACCAAATGACTCTGCCCACTGCCAGCAGTTTGATCCTGACCAGCTCAAGGTCGACTTGGCCTTCCATCCTTCCGAAGTGAGTAAAACGGGGACCCAGATTGTTGGGGCAAAGTGGCTGACTCTGTAAGCCGCTTAGAGTGGGATGTCAAGCACTGGGAAGCGGTATATAGGTCTAAGTGTGATTTCTATTTCACAACAGGCACATACCCTTGGACCCTGCCATCCCCATCCCCCTGATCCAACAGAATGGCAGTAGAGCAAATGCAGCTCACATTTGCTGAATGTGTGCCTGGAGCTGAAACTGCTGAAAAAGTGAGCAAAAAGGCTTTGAAATCTGGGAAGGGTCTCCGCTTTGTATCTGGGAGTTTGTGTTTATCCAAGTGTGTGTTTGTGTGTGTGTGAGAGAGAGAGAGAGAGACAGAGAGAGAGAGAGAGATCACTTCTGCCAGGCTGTCTGTCCATCAGCAGAGGTTTGGCTGAGAAGACCTTCTGAAGCCAATTCCTACCCGATCAAGCTAATTAATTGGGGGGGGGGAGGGGTTGGCTGGCTTGCAGGTACCAGTGCTGGAGTTTCCGTCTTCACATTTCAAACAAAGAGGGAAGAGCTGCCAAGGTTTCCAGTAAGCGCCCTATTAAGCACGTCATTTTTCCATCCTCATCCAGGCTTCTTCCCAAACTGAGATGGTTAAGACATCAAGAAGCTTTGATCCATCTGCTCAGTAATATCTTAGCTGCCACCCCTGCCAGATCGGGAGAAGAGAAAGTGGAGGAAAGGAGGATGATAGAAACCATTAGAGGGAAATGAGGCGTCGATTCGAGTTCCATTTGCTGCTCTCTGCTAAATTATCAACGTCCGAATAATTCATGCTCAGCTTGGCTCCAAGCAGGATAGACATACTACATAACTGCCAATTAAGAGCCAGGTTTTAATTAAATGGAGTCTCACATGAAATATTTCCGTATACGACTCCAACTTCTCCTTCAGGGGTTAAATCTCAGAGGAAGAACGCACTGGGACAACTGCAAGAGCAGGACAGGAGGGGGCTCAAGACAAGGGGAGCCTCAGCCCACCCACCCATCATCCCACCTCTCCTTTGGCAGGGGTTCCCCATTCTTTGTGGCCTCCAAAGCTTCCTCCATTTCCATCTCCCTCCATGGCTTCTGCGTCTACCTTCCTGCTCGGCAGAGTTAAACCTTTCGCTCCCAAGAAACGGTCTTTCCTAAAATATCTTTTGCATGAAACCGAGAGAGGAAGCGCTTAATTAAGGGCTGAAGCCAACCTTAAGACCATCCAAAGCTTTCCACCTGATGGACCTGATTAACCGCACATTCAGACAAAGGGAGAAAGGAATCCATTTCTACCCAAGACATCCTGATTTATTTATAATACCAGGCAATGCACTGCGTTCACCTAACGAAGGGCTCTCTACATCAGAAGAGGGGGGCAGTTTAATACATTTTCTCTTCGATCAGGAGGCAGGGAGCTGCCTAAAGATGTAGAAATAAAAGCCAAATGAGGAAAAGGTTAGAAAAGGCACTAGTAATACCTAGTATGTTTTTAAAGAAAATGCCAACAAACAGAGCTTAGAGAAAGACCAGCAGTCTGCTCTGCACAGTGATGCAAAAACTGCTTTTTTATCTTCTGTGGCGGGTTTAATTTCTATTTGTTGTCATTCATTAATGTTGTCATGAAACCTCTTAAACAGTGTCTCGGTGTAGATATGTGTTTAGAGGAAGAGCAGGGCGTCAAATTCCTAAATAAGGAGCAAATATTCTTGCATGCTTCCAGAAATGCTGATGGCAGAACCCCAAGGGGGCTCTGGGGATTGAGAGGCTCACATCAACACCTCCAGAGAAACCAGCATTGCCCACCGTGAATGGGTCCCCAAGGGCAGTGTGCCAGCTGGCCCTTCCAAGAGGAGAAGCCGGGGGGTCCGTTGCTTCTTCCCCAGCACCAGTGCATGGAAGACACACACACTCCCCTCCCAGCTAAAGACTTCTAGGAGGGCAGGCCTACCACCAGCCCAGCTGAGTGGGCTCCTTTTGCTTAGATCGGGGGTCTCCAAACTCAGGGCTGGCTGGGGAAATTGGGAATTGAAGTCCACAAGTCTTAAAGTTGCCAAGTTTGAAGATCGCTGCCTGAGATGAATTCTGGCAAGGCGCCTTCAGGAGAAAAGGTGCCTTTTGGGAAATCAGTCACAGGGAAACTGCCAGGGATGACATCACAGGGAATGGTTTTGTTTTTTCAATCTATGCCTCCTAAATAAAGTGTTTCCCTTACAGAACAAACTTTCTTTATACCATCCCTCCGAAATAAAATGTTTACAATGACCCCAGAAGGAGCCAAGCCGCCCATGAGATTATCAACCCTGCTCTCTCATAACAGCAACACAATCATTCTCTCGTTCTCTCCCCCTCTCTCATCAAATCAAGCAGGGGGCCTAGGATGCACCCCTATCCACAGCCCTCTTCCCTCACAGGGGATGAAAACCTGAGGGCTCCACAGAAGATTTAGGCAGCTGATTTTCTGTCCTTGGAAAATAATTCCCTCCCAGAGGACTGCAAAGAAGCCCTTCAAAGGCCCCAGAGTGGCCTGCTTTTGTAGACCATTTTCCGGCACAAGATCAAAGGATACAAAGCAAAATGCCTGAAGAAGAGACACTTTTGTCATTCTTCTCCTTTAACAACAAAAAGCTTGCAACCTCAAAAGAGGCCGAGCAAGGAGAGAGGGAAGGAGGTTTTGAGGCTCCCAGGGCAGGCTCAGACGGCTTCATCCCATTCAGGGCTGGTGAGGCCCTTCGCCTCTTCATTCCTGGTGCCCGCAGATGGAATCTGGGCAGGGAATAGCTCACATGTGCCAGCCAGGAAGGGGCTACTAGACCCTGGAAGGAATTCTGCCCAACTCATAGCAGTTAACGCAGCTCTATCTCCCCACACCTAAAACTTGGAGAAGCTCCTGCCCAAGACACCTGGGGAGCAGGTTTATGGATCAAGATCTCTCACAGCTATTATGGGGACCTCCAAACTCAAAAGCACTGGATGGGACATGACTCTGACCTGTTCAAGTCTCAGACCCTTGACCCAACCCCACATATAAAGCCTTCTCATTTTGGAGTGGGTGAAGACCAGAGCCTCTTCACAAAGGAGCCTTCAAGATGGCATCAGTTCCTAGGGGGGACCAGGGGCTGGTATCTGGAGCTCCATCCCGACTGGGGAGCCTAGGAAATTGATGTTGCCTTGACACTCCCAACAAGATGAGGGGCTGCTTGCCAAGGGAGTGGACCGGGAGAACAGAGACATGGTTCAGGGGACAGAAGGTGGAGGACTTGGCCATAAGCAGAGAAGCTCCAACACAGGCAGGGATAGAATCGTACAACAGTATCTGAAGCCACACATGAGTTGCTTCCTCTGATCCAGGTCCTCCAGATGTTTGCGAGTTCCCAATAAAAAGGCCATATTGGCTGGGGATGATGGAAGTTGAAATGCAACACATCTGGAGGGTGAAAAACTGTTCTTGGGACTATCTTCCCTGGGACAATGAGCAAGCCAAATTTTGCGGTGGGGAGGTAGATCAACCACAAGGACCAATTAAGTGCCTCATGTGGGTCATCTTGAGGGTTTCAGAGCCATGTTTATCAGATGCTTCCCTGGATTTCTTTAGGTTTCAATTCAGCCACTTTAATATCCTGGAATTCTAATACATTAAATGCTTCTAGAAAATCAAGGGGTGGGAGGAAAGACGACAATCATACGCACACCTCAGGAAATTAATCTCTTAACTGGTAAATTACAGGCCTTTATCTGAAAACAGCCTAGAGACTCTGATTCATTAGCAGGAATAAGCTGTGATTAACTATGATTGTTTTTTCTCCCTTAAAATACATGTCTGCTTGACAATTAATTGTCAATTAGACAGACAAAAAAGGACCACATATTATCGAAGATTACGTCAGAAGCTGCCCTCTGCCAACGGGCGAAACTCCCCAGGAGAGGTGCCAAGCCTCATCTGGAGGGGGTCCCTCGCCCAAGAATTAAGAGGCTTCCCTTAGGAGGGGGGGGCCTGGCCTGGTGGGCCTCAGGAAGGACTCTGATAGGGGGCCCCAGCACCCCTGCTGTCTCTTCCTATGGGCAATCGGGGGCAGAAATCAATAGCCTGGGGGCAACCCAAACATTCTGGAGGGCTGCCTTTGCCACCCAAAGCAGAGATGCCAAGAGCTAGGAGTGGCTGGCAGGCTCAGCTTTGCCCAGGGGGGAGTTTTGGGGGGCAGAGGGGCCCAAACATAGCCATTCCAATAGGTCGGACCCCCCTCAAAAAAATGCTGGCTAAGGAAGGGAAGTTTGAGATTTCCCCCTCTGTCCCGCTCCCGTTCTTCCTATGTAGATTGACACAGAGAAGAAGAAAATGAACTTAGCCCCAGTTGGCATCCTGGCCTCTTCCTAGGCTGCTTCCACAGAAGACTTCTGATAGGGAAGGAAGTTGGAAGGGGGAAAGACCCCCGGCCCCCAACAGCCCAAACCAAGGTGGCCAAGAGGAAGGTGGGCATCACTCAGACAAGACTCCCTCCCCAGGGCTGCTTCAGCATCACAAAGCGAATGAGATGCACAGGCTGCTGTCTCTCCAGAGACGCCTCCACATGCAGAACTCAAAAATAGACTGCTCGAAGAAAGGGCCCGCTCAGCACAGCACAATGAGGGTACGAGAAGGCTCTGCTGGTAAGATCATCCTAGGGATGGAGGGGGGACTCGAGCAGGGAATCCCCAAAGCAGGCCCTGAGGACCAGAAGCCCTCCCCCCCCTCCCCCCCGCAGAGTCAGGGAAGGAAGGCTGCCTCGGAAGAAGAGGCTCCGTTGAGCCGAGAGGAGGGTCTTCTCTTCTTCTTTGGATCTGACCCAGCAGGAACACAACTGCAGGACTAGGGGGTGAGGTGGGGGGAATCTCCTTCGGACCACAACTGTGGCTACAGCTGATCCTGCGAGGATCAAGTGTAGCCACTCCAAACTCCAAGGCCCTGCCCTGAAGCTGCTAATTCCAGCATCCCTCTTTTGAAGGACAGCAAATGCCAGAGCTGAGAATTCAGAGCTCGCACTCCAACGCCTCTGAAGGCTGCCCAGGTGGGAGATGCCACCTTTAGGAAATCTGGAACCAAAGGCTGGGGGTTCCCAGCACTTCCGTGCCCAGAGATGGCATATCCCTAATACCAGTTCCTGGCAATTTGGGGAAATGGGCATGGAATGTCTGTTAAGTGGCAGATGCCACTATTGAATCAAGTGGTAAAGGAAGGGCAGGGTGGCCCCAGATGCAGCCAGGGGCCACCCTGCTGAATGGCAACCAGAGGTCCCTCTCTTCTTCTTGGGCCACATCACACCCAGCAGAGTGAAAGTCCTCTCTGTCCCTTCCCCACCCGATTCTCCCAGGATTGACCTTAAAGCACGCTGATCCAAAGGATCAGTCACCTTCGCTTGCCCAGTTCCAGCAGACTGAATCCGAGGACTTGCACTGTCCTGGGCCACCTTCTCTCAGCCGAAGCCTCCTCCCAGGACATGGGAAGTATGAAGAGACATGGCTCTCGCCTGCGAGTGATCACCAGAAAATTGCTGGGACACGCTCCAATCAACCTCGCCTCCTTCTGAGAATCACTCCGCAAATGGTGAACTGTAAACAAGCATCTCACTCGGCTGACCATCCATCATCATTTCCACACAAGGAGAGATGTCTGCAAGACTTCTTGCAGATCACAGCTGTGGTTTCCATCAACTTCAGATCAAGTCTCTGGGGCTCCCTGGAGACCTTGGGAATGGGGCAATTCAAGCTCCCTCCAACTGCTGGTCTATGGGCAGACACCACCGACAGAATCACTCTGGTTTTGTTTCAGATGGAAGATATGAGACCTTGAAGGAAAATGTTATTATCCACCACATTCCCTGTGGTGTGGGTCGTTTCTCCAGCCTTGATATTAATAGTGGCACACCTACAGTCCTCTTGCGCATTTGTTTGGGGTCTGCCTGGCCCAAAGACTCGGGGCCACCAGCCCTGGGCTCGGAGGTCCACTCTCTGGCCCCTGTAGCAGAAGACGGCCATGGCAGCAGAGAGAGACCTTCCAACCGGAAACTTCACAGTCAACTTCTTGGGTGGGAGGCCCCCCTTGGAGTCGTAACCTTTGGGAACAAATCTGACAGCTGCTCATATGACTGGCAGGAAAAGGCAGGAAGAGAAACCAGAATTGAGGGGAGAGTAGAAAAATGAAGCAGCAGCAAGGAGGCAGGGAGAGGCAGAGCCACCATCCCTCCATTCCTGTGTTAGGGAAGTGTCTTCGCTCGGCCTCCTCCAAACCATCCTCCTCCTCCTCCCACACAGAAACAGTGGGAGGAAATGTGATGGAAACCTGTACTCCCACCATTCAGATTCAGGAGAATGGGCATTTCCTTTTCTCCATGTTCGTGGACTGTACTTAAATAAGGTGGTGCTCCCAGAGGACTGAAACCTAAATAGAAATGGTCCTGGCTGCCTGGGCTGCAATTTGGGCAGAAGCAAAGCTTCACTTTGTAGGAGACCTTCGTGTTATGGTGAACAAAAGCCATGCTGTATAAATCAGAGGAGCAGCTGACTCATGGGCCAACCCTGGAAGGCTGAAGGGTGCCCAGAGCCCATCTGTAGGGCAAATGAACCATGGCTCAATCCCAGAAACACAAGCCAGAGGGGATCCTCTTCCCACCAGGCTGCCAAAGGTGTGACTTCGGGTTCTCCTGCACTTGGCATTGTCAAGGGAAGCCCAGATGGCATCGGGTACCAAGGATATCTCCTGTCAACTTGGTTTCTTTCCCAGCTGTAGCCCTACCTGGACAAGACCGTCCTTCCTGCAGTCCTTCAGGGCCAGGTTGTGCCTGCATGGGACCATCTGAACACACTTCACTTGGCACTGTTCTTCAGAAATGGTTGGACCTTCGGCTGGTGCCATTCAGCAGGAATTGTACAAATATGGTATCTGCTGGGTCACCAAGAGATGGTTTTTCAAGGGACCATCTGCAATGAATTAACAGGCTGGAAGATTTGCCAGAGACCCTGCCTGAAGGACCCGTCTCTGCAAACTGAGCCTCTGCTCATCCCGAACCCTTCCTGGGGAACGGAAGTCAGGCTCTATCCAGCTCCTGAACATCTGAACTTCTTTTTGTAATTGGCCTTACAGATGAAGATGTTCCAACCTCCCATTAAATAATAAGAGCCACTCTGAGCATTGTAAATTGAGTGTTCTCAATTCTCTGGGTCACCAGTGAAAGAGTAAGGAGATCTATGGTTCCCTGATGCTCCAAGCAGAAAGGTATCTGAGCCTATCAGGGCTTGGAGGCTGCAGATCCCTTTTAGTTTAATTTGTGGGTCTTCTGTATTGCCTAAGCCCACTGCGCAATGTTCAGGCACCCCAAAAGCAATGTCCTCAAGTGCCATTTGCCATTTCCTGGGACAAAGCTTGAAAAACTAAAAGGAAACGGGAGATACAGGAAGTGTTCTCAGAAGTCTAGCACATGGCCAGAGACTGTCCTCGTACTGAAGAGCCAAGCTTTCTGCTTTATCCAAAACAACCTTGCTGCCACAGAGGAAGCCAAGATGCCTTCATGAGCAAAATACTTTGAAAGACCAAAAGGAACAAATGTTCTAGGGACATAAAAAGCGGGAACATTTTACGTGTCACAAAGGCCACATGGAAATGAGGAAGCTGGAAATGGTATTTGCGCTGCATGGAGGCGCCAGAGCATCTTTGGTTGGTTTGGGTCCAAGAGGAAGCAACACAGAAGGTGTACGGCTCCATTCAAAGGTGGCTTCCAGACAAGAAAAGGAACATTCCTAAACTTTTACCAGGATAGATTAGGACTGAGGAATGATATAGATCCTGGTTAGAAGGAAACAGCATTTCCCAACTGTCCATCAAGTTTGGCCTCAGAGTCATAACCTCACTGCCTCACCGTGAAAGCCACCAAAGCCATCCTGTCTTTTGACTTTGAGGTGGATGCTCCGTATGACCATCAACTCTTCTGCCAATACATCTAAGCCCCTATTCAAAGCTGCCAAAGCAGGGGACGGATTTCCGCCCATTTCCAGCAGGGCTAAGAGAACCGCAAGCAACTTCAAGGCAAGCAACCTTTCCTTAGATGGTAGAGAACTGCTTCTTAGCAACCTCCCTGAAACTTCAGCAGTGGGAATATCATACTTTAATCAAGGGTTACACAACAAAGCGCTTTGTACAAAGACAGGCCATAAAGTGCCTGGAGTGGCCTTGGCTGCTCGGATGACAAGGGAGGGGGGGCCAGAAAGGAAGAAGATCCACAAGAACACGGAAGGGAGGCTCAAGGACACATCCTGAACTGCTGAGTGCCTGGCCGGAACCCATCACTCAGGAGATTTTCTATCACTCTCCAATCTCCAGCCCAACATCGGAGATCTTGGTACTTCTTAATTAAACCACCTTGACCTAAAATGTTCCTCTGCAGCAACGGCAGCTTCAACCACATTTGTAGCTTCTCCATCCCTGGGCACCATTTGCCTTTAATCAAAACCTAATTGCGTATAAGAATGTTTTCTTGCAGCTAAATTGGGGGCATGGGAGGGAGGGGGGGGAAGTTGTTTTAATTAAGAGAGTTGAGCAGGAATGGAACCTCTCCCCTCATTCAGGACAAGCTTCTCGTTTCTCCCCCAGTTCCATCAGTCCACTCACAGTAGCCAATCGGTCACCGGTCACCTCAATCCCCACCCTGCCCTGATTCTGGGCAATTTCTCTTGTCATCGGTCTTGTAGTGGCCACGGATGGGGCTGCCCCAGACTATCAAGCCCAAAGGACCAGGGCAAACCTCTGGATATTGGCCAGTCTGCCTTGCAACCCACGATGGTCCTGCCATCCCTGCTCTCCCTTTTCTTCCTTATTGACTGTCCTTCAGG
Source organism: Grayia smithii (assembly GCA_032468115.1). Lineage (NCBI taxonomy): Eukaryota > Metazoa > Chordata > Lepidosauria > Squamata > Grayiidae > Grayia > Grayia smithii. The sequence goes on from JANHFM010003095.1 coordinate 124,735, forward strand.
CCACAAACCAAGCCACCAGTTATCCTTCATCTAGAACGCACGTGGCACTTAAGACATTGTCAAGCTCGCTTGGCTGGGTGGGCTGTTGTCCTTTTGTTGGTCCTGATAGCCTTTCATTTGATTTTCCCTGCTCTGATTTATTGGATGGGCTCCATTCAGTTTTGTTTCATAGCAGAGACATTTTTGTTTTTCTTGAATGGCAAATTGCTTTGGGCAACTCCGACCCTGAAAGGAAACTCTTCCTCTCCAACAGGAGCCTTTCGCACCTCCTCTGCAGACGCTGGCGAGGGCCAATTCACCCAGGTCTTCGCTCACTGCCAGGTTTTAAACTGCTTCTCACAAAGATGAGAAAAAGGAAATCTCATCTGGGATGAGCATAAAATTAGCCCCCCAAAAATCAAGGTGGCCACAGGATTGTCGGAGGAACTCAGTAGCACACAATTGTCTCCCTTCTTGCCTTGCAAAGTTCTACGTAAAGCCAAAACCTGCTAGAGACCCCCAATATGGGGAGGCCCTCTCTTCCTTTATTCCCCAAAACTGCTATCTGCAGGTAGACTGCCACTATACCTGGAATATCCACCTAGTTCTCAAGGGAACCTGCAACTTTGCAGAACTGATGCAGCAACTTATTTCTAAAGTGGACATGCCCTACCACTTCCAAGCTAGGTCTTCCCAAGGTGGTTTACGAGCACCTTATCTGAACAGGCATGGCGGATAAAGGTGCAGGGGGGGTGGCAGGCCCAACTGTTTTTCTGTTTTTAACCTGTGTGAGCCGCCCTGAGTCTTTCGGGAGAAGGGCGGCGTATAAATTTAAATAAATAAATAAATAAATAACTCTCATGGGGTACAGGCCTCAAAGGCTTCTGACCCCCATCGCCCAGGCCAGGCTGCCTGGCACGTGGCAGGTGGATGCAGTGAGCGGTGGAGATTTAGGTCACGTTTTCAAAATCTATTTTGGGTAAACACATCCTCCTCCTCCTCCTCCTCCTCTCCAACTGGGTGGCATTTAAGGCGCTCTGCATCCCCTCTCGGCTGAAGACCAAGTTGTGCATTCTGCACTCCTCTGGCCGCCATGACTGGCCTCCCACCCAGGGATGCAGGAAAGGAGCAGCAGCCGCTCGGCAGCTACAGCACTGCTGAGGGGAACGCCTGGGACGGGGGGTGGGGGGGAGAAGGAGCCTGCCACCCATCTTCACAAGCACTCCAAGGGCAACTGGTCAGCCACTGAGGTAAATAAAACACTGGGTGAAAACCAGTGGGATTCATTCTTTGGGCTTTTCTTACCGGAAGGCATCGGAGAGGGTAAAAGTGGGCACAGAGAAATGGAAGCGGATTGCCAAATTGTGCCCCAGGGAAAAATTCTCCAGAAGGTGTGGTGTTTTCCTCAAATAAACAGACAGATTGTCAAGCACTCCTCAAATAAATAGCATCAGCCACTCCTTGGAGCTCTCTGGCAGCTCTTAAAATGTGCAACTTTGATCTTCTCCCAGGCTCCTGTCCAACTACCAAACGGCTCCTTTTTATATCAGCTGCAGAAATCTACGACTTTGGCTGTCAGGTGTATCTGACAGCTGGTAGCCAACAGCCATCCCCAAGTCAGCCAATGTTTCCTTATTTACTCAGGTGGAAGTGCTGAACCCAGGTCGGCACAGGCCCGGCTTGACCCCAGGAAGGATTTGACGGTCAAAATGCCTATGCAACGATGGGTTCTTAGTCAGGGTGAAAGAGATGTTCCAAGCAACCCAAGTGGCTTTTTTTTTCTTAGCAAAGAAGCATCTCTCACAGGCCCCGGTCTGGGTGCTAGAACGGAAGGGCCCTTTGGAAGTCTAAGCTGCAGGGTGGGGCCCCTTCGCTCAGCGGCTCCTCCCTTTTCCAAGTCAGGTTCCTCCGAATTGCAACTCCTGGATGTGGGGAGCAGCATGGAAGAGATTGCAGCCAATGGCAGAGGTGGGGGG
>JANHFM010003096.1:3051-15592 GCA_032468115.1 Grayia smithii
ATATATTTTAAGAAGATACTTGGTTGATACCTAGGATGCTGGCAGCAACCCATATCAACCATTAGCACCAGTCAATCGTATTTGTGACATATGTTTAAATGTTCAGTTGACTGAGTTTCATGTTTAATGAATAAAAGAGATAGTAGTAGTAGTAGTAGTAGTAGTAATCTGACACTAAAAGTAGGATGCCCACCACGAATAAATAATTTTGAAATCCACCACTGACATGCCCCCTTTCTCCTCCCAAAGTCTGCTGGACCTTTTATCACGCTAGCCTCCCCTCAGCCATTTCTAATAGTGGCCAAACGGCAAAAGACGGGAAGGAGTTGAGCGTTTAGATGATGCATGGGCCCTTCCCAATATCACAATGGCTGTACAAAGAGATATCTCTCTAGTTTTTAAAATTCCATAGCTTTTCACATCATCATTTGTATGATATGCACGTAGCATCAACAAGGAAACCCCTCTTGGCTTTTTGTCCCCCTGCTGTTACTCTTCCATAAAACACGCAGGGGTGGGTTCTACTTACTTTTACTACCAGTTCTCTTCGTGCACACACGCGCGCACGATTTGCATGCGCAGAGCACTATTTTCGGAAGTTTTACCTGAAAAATGTAAGTATGGGCGCACAGGTGGGCCCGGGTCCGGGGTGCGGAGAACCGGTTCAGTGACATCATAACGTCACCACTACCGGATCGTGTGAACCAGGCTGAACCGGGAGCAACCCACCACTGAAAACACGCTATTTTGCCTGGAAAAACTACATTTCAATTTGTATCTAGAGGAAAATGATCTGGTTCTACTCTGTTTCTGGACTAAAACCACACATTTTGGTTTTGACTAAGCAACTCAAAACCAACATATCTATCTAACATTGTTGACACGGTGATAACTTTGCGCTTAGATTAATGTAATGTGTTATGTAAGTCAGTGCTTGAATTTGATCCAGAAACTGCTCTGGTCATGTGGCCAGGTTACTGATGGGGTTCTTGGTTGTGTACACATTACTCCTCTGTTATTGAAGAAGTTGCACTGGCTGCCTATTAAATACCAAGCCAGGTTTTGCTTATAAAGTCTCAGCTTCTAATCAATGTAGGAGAAGAACAGACCGAGTGAGGGGGTGGAGTTAAGTGTATCATCAGCATAGAGTTGTTGCATTCCCACAAGAAGTTCTTGAAGAAGCTGCACTGGCTGCCTATTAAATACCAAGCCAGGTTTTGCTTATAAAGTCTCAGCTTCTAATCAATGTGAACCAGAGGTAGGAAAAGAGCAGACAGAACTAGGAGTGGAGCTAAGTGTATCATCAGCATAGAGTTGTTGGATTCCTACAAGCGCCCAAGTCCAATCCTTCCTGAATTCCGTTGACCCTTATCTGGTGCCAATATAGTGTTGAACCTCAGTTGATCAGATTCTTGTGTATTTGGCTAAAATAAGTCTTCTATGCTGCAACCTTAAGAATGGCCCTGATTCATTGTGTCTGACACCATACCTAATGGATTACCTTCAACATTACAATACAGGCCTGAGGGATTATTGGAGATAACCCTATTGCTGATACCTACAACAAAGAGGGCCATGGATGGTGTTTCACTGTAGTGGCACATAGATTTGGAAATCTCTTCCTTAAAATCTATAAGCACCTATTGTTATATCTTTTATTTGGATGTTGGAAACCTGTTTCTTCATGCAGGTCTTCTCTGAATGATTATTAGCTGGATGGGTTTTCACCCCCTCTCCTGTTAATTTTATTACATAAAATGTTTATACTATTCTTTTGTGTGTAAGTTGAAAATAGCTTTGATATGCTTCTGTACAGGAAGTGGTATAAATGTATTACATCACCATCATTCTTTTTTTTTTCCAATATCTGTCTAATCTGGTTGACCATTTTAAAGTATTTTTTAATCGTTATGCTTAAATTGTGGAATTTTAATTTTTATGATTGCCCCTTTTAATTCTTTTAATGCGTTAACGTCTGTGTTTTGATGTCTTAACGTTTTATGTTTTTACGCACATTGTACATGTCTTGTGTATATTTGTATATATGTTTCTTATATGTTTTTATATCATCTATGTTTTTACTGTGAGCCGCCCCGAGTCCTTAGGGAGAAGGGCGGCATAGAAATTAAATAAAAATAAAATAAATAATCTCCATCTGTAAACTTTTGTCAAGAAGCTCAATAAATACAGTTCCATAAACAGAATTCTTCCCTTTACGACAAACTTGAATTACCTCCAGTGCAAATCTAATGGGCAAATGATTCAGGAAAATGTCATGATCTGAGTGCAATTACTAATAAACTAATTATCAGCAGCGTGAACTGAACAATAAATATTCAGTTACAACAAGTGCTCTACCTACATTTTTCCTATGAGTTGGCTAAGTTATATTGAGTCCAAAGCTTTGTCCAAGCACAAGGAATTAAACTGGATTTAAACATTATATTTGAAGAGGCCCTTCTTAAGCATAAGCCATGGTGTGCAAAACACAACAGCTGAATTTATGCGACCTGCTTAGTCTATAGCCGTGATGGCAAACCTATGGCAAAGGTGCCACAGGTGGCGTGCGGAGCGCTCTCTGCGGGCACGTGAGCCGTCGCCCAGCTCAGCTCCACTGCACATGTGCGTGCGCTTCCTACCGGCCAGCTGATTTTTGGGTCTGCCCTGCAAGCGGGAGATGCTCGCCCATGTGTGAGGGGACCTACCTTTCTCCTCACTTTCTGCTGTCTGTGCCTCCTCAGATCTCCGGAGATTCCCCTCCCAGCACTGTTTTGGGAGGTGGGGTTTCCCCCCCCCCCTCCTAGCCATTTTGAAGGCTTTTCCACCCCTCCCAGACATTTTGGAGGATTTCCAACCCCCCTCCCAGATGTTTTGGGAGGCAAAGGCTTTTTTCCACCCCCCCAGCACTGTTTTGGGATGTGAGGCCAAAAGGGGGGGTCCGTGCGCATGTGTGGGGGGAGGGGGATTGTGCACACATTTGGGGGTGTCGCATGTGCATGTGCAGGGTGCGTGGCAAGTGGGAAGGGCATTGCATTATGGGTTTGGGCATGTGCATGTGTGTGATAGCGCGCACGATAGCGCATGCACGCTTTTGGCACCGGAGGAAAAAAAGGTTAGCCATCATTGGTCTATAGATTGAGTTGACTTGTTGTATCAATCCAACCACTGTCAAGTGTTTATTTATCGATCAACTTTCTACAGCATCCAACTCCCAGCATTTCTAAATTGCAACTATACCAGTATATATCTCATATTAAGACTCAAAAGTGTATATTAACACATCAAGGGAAGTATTTCATCTCACATAGGATTGAACCTTGCCTAGGAGAACGTTTTCTTTGCATAAATAACGCTATCAAGCATCACATCCTCATAGTAATAACAGCCAAAAATAATTTTTAAAAATGGGGAACTAGACATGCTCTCTCACCATAATATTTAGGCACTAAAGACTGCTCAATACAACAGTAGGGCACTCAGCAGTGTCCATCCCAATTCTTTCAGCACAGGATTCTATCAGATGTGTATGCCATTATTCATTAATAAGCATTATGCAACAGCAATAGTTTCTTTTGGACAGAAATCTAGTTATGGAATATCCCACTTGTTTTGGGGGACTAGCAAGTTTAACTCTTTGCTAAGCTTGAGTTGTCTTTTGAAGTTCTGAATTAAAAGCCATTAGGGACTCAAAGGGGACATGCACATTGCAAGCAGATGGTAAGCCTCTGATGGAAATATCAGGGTCTGATTGATCCTTCCTGATCCAGGAATCAAATCACAATGTGATCTGCTCATGCACAGAGTGACCAGAGCAGTAGATTGTGCACAAAGAGTCCAGGCTGATGAAAGCTGCCCTTTGCTCTCTGTGCTGTACTTTGCCAAGCTACGGATCCATGGCCATGAGAGAGGGGAACCAACTTGGCTTGATGATCGTGGACCTCTGAGCTGCCATGCAACACTGGACTTTGAGCAGCATTTCTTTCACAGAACGATAGAACAAAAAATTGTGTTTATTATGCCCTGCACAGCTCTTCTTTTCATTGAAAAGCAGAACAAACACATTCATTTCTTAGACATCCCCAGAACCATTCAGAAAGAGTACCTGTCAGATCAACTAGGAAGATCTCTAGATGTTTATTTGTTTGGATAGGAGGAAATGTTCATCGCTTGCTGTGGACAGAGTTGGGACATATTTGCTTGAAACAGGAGATTTGTTCTGAAATTTCCATATACTTCTCAGCAAGTTAATATCTTGTTTATTGTTAGGTGGCTGCAGGTAGGGAGTGAATCTAGGATGGAGTCAGTGGTGGGTTGCTCCCGGTTCGGTCCGGTTCATGCAATCCGGTAGTGGTGACGTTGTGACGTCACCGAACCGGTTCTCTGTGGCCTGGACCCGGGCCCACCCGAGCGCCCAAACTTACTTATATCTGGTAAAAACCCTGAAAATAGCGCTCTGCGCATGCACAGAGCACTTGTTTCGAGGTTTGCCATGGAAAAACCTTACTGAGCATGTGCGGTAGCGTGCTTTAGGCGCACGTGCGAGCGAAGTGAGAGCGCACGCGTGCAAAAAGAGAACTGGAAGTAAAGGTAAGTAGAACCCACCCCCGGATGGAGTGTTTAGCCAACTTGCAAGTTGCCCCAAGCGATAGGTCACCAATATGTAGAGGTGGTTTGCAAGGAGTCTTACTTTTCTTCTGCTTCACTGTGCCCCCCTCCTCAGTGCCTGTGGACTGCTGCTCTGGTTAAAAAGGGAAAACAAACAGAATTCATGCCAATTTCACTCAAGCTCCCATATATCCAACATGGTGGCAGTGTTGAAGGAAGTGGTTCTCAGCACCTGAAAACTGCCATTGTCAGTCTTACTAGGTAGAACAGACCAGGAAGCCAGCTCCACTATGAGGCTAAAACTAGGTTTATTGAGATAAACTATAATATTTGAACCTTACAAGTCTGATTGCGCTGTGCCTTCTCTTTCTTTATAATTCACTGAATTAGAGAGGCATCTGTGTGAGCTGCTTCTGAATGTTATCTATATTCTATGGCCGTGATGGTGAACCTGTGGCACGTGCGCCACAGCTGGCACATAGAGCCCTTTCTCCGGGCATGCGAGTCATCACCCACTCAGCTCCACCCTACATGCACACATGCTCACCAGGGGTGGGTTCTACCCACCTTCGCTACTGGTTCTCTTCGTGAGCGCGCTTTGCGTGCGATCGGCATGTGCGCGCTCGCTTCGCTCGCACACCCTGATCACACACTCCGCGCATGTGCACTTTATGGCAGCAGTGAGAGATCTGGAGGGGCGGGGCTTTCCTATCCGTAGTCCGCTCCTGATGCCTCGCCTGTGCACCAGGAAAGCCCCCGGTCACCGCCGCCGGTCCCGTGCCTCGCTCCGCCCCTCTGGATCTCTCCTTCGCTGGCTCCTGAAACTGCTTGCTTTGAAGCTGGGCCCGGCATGGGGGGTGCTGCCTGCGTGTGTCCTTTCATTCTCCCATCCCACCCCGGCAAATTTGCATCCAACTCTCACCGCCCAGCCAGCTCTGAGTTCGCCAAACTTTCTGCGACCTACTTTTGAGAAAAAAGAAAGTTTGGCTGGCTCTCCCCGCCCAGAGCTGGCTGGGCGGGGAGAGTTGGATGCAAATTTGCCAGAGTGGGATGGGAGAATGAAAGGACACACGCCTCCCAGGCAGTGCCCCCCATGCCGGGCCCAGCTTTAAAGCAAGCAGTTTCAGGAGCCAGTGAACGAGAGATCCGGAGGGGTGGGGCGAGGCATGGGACCGGTAGTAAAAATAAGTAGAACCCATCCCTGGATAACACAATGAAGAACATGGATTGAAGAAATAATGTATCGAACACAAAAGTGATTGTTTTTGACAGGAAAAATGGAGAAAAAGACTGCAAATTATACATGAATACGGAACCCTAGAACAAATATATGGATTTATTAAACATTCTTCCAAAGAACATAAATATGGGAAAATGGACAAAGAAATTTTAAGATGTGCAAATGCTGGTAGAAAGCTATAGATAATATATCCTCTATTATGAAGAATAAATTTTTGTTGTAAGCAGCAAAAATGATTGTGAATAAGAGTGCACCTGCTCATTTTGTTATATAGCACTGAGAGTTGGTTATGTCAGGAAATTGAAATTTATTTGAATATAAGTTCAAATGGAGCTCAGACCAACAACCCAATGTCAGGAAATGTAAACTGAAATGAGAAGGAATGTGTTATTTAAGAAATGTGTGTTATACAACAAGAGTTAGGGTCAAGAATGAACAGATGTTGAAAATAGTTTGAACTGAAATGTGAGTGACCAGTAGAAAATAACTATTCAGCAGTGGTTTGATCATACGGAGTAAATCAACCAGAATCAATTTTCAAAATAAATATATGTACAAGTACAATTTATTATTATAGTCTTAGACCAGAACAAATAAAAACACTCAGTTAAGAATTCTTACCCTTAAGAATTCTAGTATAAAATAATAAATGACAACTAAAATCTATAATAAAATCCAGTGTCAATTATACATGGTCTGATTATACGATAGTTTCAATCCCTAACTGCGTGGCATGTTGTGGGTTCAACGCTAAAAAGGAAATGATTTAGCAGTGCAAAGGATTAGCCACAATTGTTATATACATCACTATGGCAGAGAAGACACATATTTGCGATGAATCCCTAGTGCTGCTGTGCAGAATCTGGCCACCTGGGCTGTAGTTATGGACTGTTCATCCTTAAGCAGCCACTGAAGATAGGTATTGTTGGAATGGCCAGGATACCTAGCAGTTATTGGCAGAATATGTTTTTTTCTAATCTCTGTATAAAAAGAACATCTAAGGAGCATTGAGCATTTGACCCAGTCTCCACCTGTCCTGAGCCACAGGGACAGAGTCTTGAATGAAAGAGAATGGATTGAGAGGGTGACTGAGAGAGAGAGTGAAAGTCTTAGGCAATATACAGTATATGAACTCATGTATAAAAGTATGGTAGCAACAATGGTTTTCAGTGGCCTTGCACAGGTTCCTGATTTTCATTTTAGTCCAGTGTGGCAGTTTTCAAGGTTTCTGGTCTTGGGTAAATTTAACTTCTATGTCAAAGAGGGGAAACTGATGTAATTTATGAGTTCATAGGCTCCGTGGTGACCAAGGTTAATTGCAAGTAATCTCAGCCCCAACATGGGTTAGTGCCTGGTATTGCTTTGAACATAATCTTTCTATGGAGAACATAAATAGCTTTCTGTTGCTGTGATCAGATAATTTGCTTTTGAAGATGCTCAACATAAAACTCTGCATGGATGGTCAGAACCTTATATCGGTCTGCCATAGATATGTAACAGATCTGGACAGATTCCAATGACATCTGGGAGAGTTTGGCAATGTGAAGGCTTTCATGGCTGGTTAATTCCTCTCTATGGAGATGCCTAAGGTCCTGAACAAAACTGCTCTTGCAATTTCTGCCAGTCACAGATACCAAGCAGCTCCCTGGATTATTAAGGATCTAAAAGAGACAAAGTGATTGAAACAACATCTGCAACAATGATAGCCAAAATAAAAAGGAGCACTAGTATAAGTTCAAGTCTACATTTATAATGGTGATAAGAGAGTAAAGCATTAAATATTCTCTGCAATTTTTGCATCTCTGCCACAGATTTACAGCTGGTGGCCTGTTTACTCAGGCCTATTGGAGAAAGATTGATGAGATATAGCATCCTGGATGAATTTGCATGTTTCTTTTTTGGATAAAGTTGTTTGCATTTGCTCTGAGTTGGAAGTCAACTGGGGAAAGTCCATATGAACTTATGTCTTCTGAATTTTTCTAGAACTAAGAAAATTGACAGAATTTGATATGGTTTGAATCCCATCACTGGTATTTTGGGCTCTTCTTGCTCATTTTAATGACCAGTTTGATTGTGGATTGTAGATTTCTCTCTGAGGGAAGGGGATACTTGTCATTTTTGATAACTTTCATTCAGTCTTCAATCTTCCCTTTGAAGGTGCTAAGTGCTCAACTACAGACAGTTTTAGATGAAACACAGTATATTGTGTATCGTGTGTGGCGTATGGTTTAAAATGTAGTTGTATTTCCTTTTCTTATGGCATGCTTTTCATTGGTTTGAGTTTTTTATTTCTTCTTTGCATTTTGCATAATATTGCTTATCCTCCAAGGGAATAATATGATTGTTATCTATATATATAACTATGAGACATCAAACAATACAAGTTGAAATACTGACAGTACAAAAGCTAACTTGGAAAAGTAGGCATGCTAAGTTCCCAGTGACTGGTATATAAAAAAAAGAAATTAAAAAAAGCAACACTGTTATAATAAAGGAAATCTTCAACATCAGTAGGAAATGAAAGTAGCAGTATTGCTAGCGAAACTACATTTGGAACAAAATCAAAACAAAATACAAATAATGCAACAATGCCAGCCTGTTTTACTTTTTTTTTGGTGAAATAAAATCAGTAATACAGTGGAAGACCAAGTATTTTCTACAAACACCAGGATTGAAGTAGAATGAAAGGATTTCTTTTTTAAAAAGATATAAACAATTAACACTATTAATATTGCTTTCATTGAAGTCATTCAGCATATACATTAGAAAAATAATTGAATGGAATGAGGACCATAGATTATTCAGACCTAGAGAGATTTCCTTTTGGCTGTTCAAGTCATTATAGTTACAAACGTAACTCATCACTGTCACTGTTCTCTTTCCTATGGTAGTAAATATTTTTATATGTATCTCTTTTCTGGCATATACTGCCTTATCTAAATAAGTAGTAGATTGCATTATTTCTAACTTTTAGCCTGGGGACAGGAAACCTCCCATAAGCTTATTAATTAATCTGTTGCTTTTCTCAAGCTACAATAAGCATGAATTATTGTCTGAAGAATTGTCTGCTAGTTCTGCATACATATATGATAGGACATAATTTCATGGAGATAAACCAGTACTAGCTTCCCTTGAGATCTATCCATTTTGCAACTTCAGGCATGACCATCATTTTCTCACAGCACCCATTAACAATATATTGTTAATAATATTGAGTTTCCACCCAGTGATATACTTTATATGTATGAAAATTAAAATATTAATTTATGTTCATTATTAAAATATTTACAATCTGCTCTTTATTCACAGATTTCAAAGCAAGGTGCAGTAAGGAACAAAAAAGAATCAAGAATAGATAAATTTGTGAGGAGAACACCGGAAGTGTTGCGGTGAGATGGTCTGGAAATAGTGGGTTCCAATGAGCCTTGTGAAAATCCAGACTGAGGGGGGTCTTCAGAACAGAACTGTCTTGGATGGACAGCGAAGAAAGAGAGGCTCCTTGGATGACCAAGAGGAACAGGCAAGTTCCTCAAAGGGTCGGAGGCAGCTCTCTGAACTGAACTAAGACAACCACTCTGAAGCTGGGGCAACCGGACTAAGATTTGTGCAGGAGCGATGTTTGAACTGAGTATTGTTACTGGGTGAGCGATTGGCCAACTCACAGGTAAAAAGAATTTTTTTAAAAAAAAGCATAAAAGAGGTCCCGGCATGGAAATAAGCAGCTAATTGGCACCTGGAAATTTTAATTGGAGGAAGAAGAACAAAGAGGAAGCTAGAGGACTAAAACCCTAAAAAGAAAACTTTCTACCTGGATTTAAAATTGAATTTAAAGTGGAAGAATTTTATAATTGGATTTAAAGTGGGAGAAGTTAAAAATAATAAAAGAAAAAAATTGAAGAGAAAGTACTTGCTATGTGGATTTAAACATGTTACTTTGTTGCCTTGAGATTTTGTGGATTGGAGAGAGACATCTGCTGGTGGAAAGAAAGCACTACAATGATTGCAGGTTTTGACTACCTTGAAAAATTTTAAGGAGTCTCTGTTTATCTTTAAATAGTTGGGTCTTGACTTTGAAAGAAGGTGAAAAAGAACAAAGCCTTAAAGTGGAACAGAGTAGATAAATATTTGAACTTGGAAATAAAAAAAAGAGAGAGAGACTATATGGAGTTGAATCCTAATTAAACATAAACTAAAATAAAAAAAATCCTGAACTGACAATATCAGGACTATGAGGAATTAATGGAGATGTTTAAAAATGTATGTGAAGCATTTAACGGCAATAAAGAAGCAGAAGCCTGGTTAGAATACAGTAAAAAGGAATGAGAAGCAAGAACACAATGTCAAAAGAAAAGTAATTGAAGATAAAAAGATAGATAATTACACTGGGATTGACAGTGATAAAATAAACGGCTGGGGGGGAATATTCCTCAAAAAGAAGGAAAGAGAAGAAAATGGGAAAAGAATGGGTAATATCAGGGTAGAATTATGAAAGTAACAGTCTTAAAAATTAGAGAAAGGATTCAGGGGAAAAGAAGCAATAAATATAAAAATAAAAAGATAACAGAAAGGGAGAAAGGGAGAAAAATAGTAAGGACTGGAAGTTTGGAGAGGCCAAAAGAAAATGGATAAAAGGGGAAGAAAAATGGAGAGAAGGAAGGGATATAAAGCATTTATTAATTGATTTAAGAGAATTGTGTTAAAATGGAAATTGTATGTAAGAAGCAAATAAGATTAAATATATTGTTCATTGTAAAATGGATCAGCAGATGTAATATGAAATGTAACTTGGTATAATTATGAAAATAATCTGAAATTAAGATATAAAATTGAAATATTAGGAAATGAGGAAATAAAATAATTAATTGATGATAGAATAAGAAATAAGGAAATAAGGAAAATAAAGATGGAAGGTTAACTGAGCTAAAAGATTTTAACGTAAAAATGGAATAAGATTAAATATATTGTTAATAATTAAAAATATGAAGGGGATTATGAGAAACATATTCATTAAATGGAGAAAAATCTGGTAGCTCGAATACCATTCTGGAAAATATTTAATTGAAAATTTATTTATTTTTATTTTTTGAAATTTATATGCCACCCTTCTCCTGAAGGACTCGGGGCAGCGAACAACAATTAAAAACATACAATAACAATTAAAATCAATATAAAACCCAATTCAAAATTTAAAACAATAAATAATAAAACCCCTGGAACAGAATCAGCCCATTTATTGGAATAGCCAAGTCTTTAGGTCACGATGAAGAGAGCGGAGATTGGGCGCCATCCAGAGCTCGGTGGGTAACCCGTTCCAGAGGGTAGGTGCACCCACAGAGAACACCCTACCCCTGGGTGTTGCCAGCTGACATTGTCTGGTCAATGGCACCCTGAGGAGGGCAGCCCTATGTGAGCGCATGGGACGGTGGGAGGAAGACAGGAGATGGTCCTGCAGATACTGGGCTTTATAGGTGAGTACCAGCACCTTGAAGTGGATCCGGAGGACCACCGGCAATCAATGCAGCTCACGCAGGAGAGGTGTTACATGGGAGTAACGGGTAGCTCCCGTAACCACCTGCGCGGCCACATTCTGTACCAGTTGGAGCCTCTGGGTGAACTTCAAGGGCAGCAGCCCCATGTAGAGGGAGTTGCAGTAATCCAACCAAGAAGTAACCAGGGTGTGAGTGACTGTGCGAAGGGCATCTCGGTCTAGGAAAGGGCACAACTGGTGCACCAGGTGAACTTGGGCGAAAGCCCCCCTGGTCACGGCTGTCAAGTGGTCTTCTAAAGAAAATGAATACAACAATGGAGACAGAATGAAAAGTGGAGTAGAGGGATAGGAGGAGGGGAGAAGAGGGGAAAGAGAGAGAGGAAGGGAAGAAAGGGAAAAAGGAGAGGAAGAAGGGGAGGGGAAATAAGAGTAGGAGAGAAGGCCAGAAAGGGAGGAAGGTAGGAGGAGTGGGGAAAAGAAGGGGAAGTAGAGATGAAGAAGTGAAGGAAGAAAGAAGAAAGTAGAAAACGATAGAAGAAGGGAGGGAAGGGAAAAAGGATTGTTGAAGGAGAAGGATTGTTGTAAAATAAGGAAGACAGAATGGTGGAAGGGCAACCCCGAACATACTTAAACTTTTAAGGAGGAAGAACGAACTAATATGAAAGTCAAAATGAATATATATGATTATAAGATAAGATAACTAATTGAAATAATGTTAAGAAATTAGGATTTGAGGGCGAATGAAGATATTGTTTATGTAGTAAGTATAGAAGTATTAAGATAAGATTAAAAAATAGGGAAGAAGAATATTTTGGCAGAAACTGAAACTATGTAAAGTGTATTTGGATATGATAAGTTGTATAAGATATGATTTAGTCAATACTCTGTTCATAAAATATGTATGTGAAAGAAAAAGCCAATAAAACGTCTTTCAACAACAACAAAAAAGAATGGATAATTTCCAAACAAGTTCCAAAAAGATCTAGAGTCCTTTAGTGCTGAAATTAAGTCAAAACTAGTGACAATCTGTCTTGGAGTATGCAGGGGAGCATTCCACAACTGGGGAGAGATAAGGAACGGCTGCCAATGTTAAAGGATGGGTGCTGACATTGAAAGTTGCAGTATACTTAGTGTGTTTCTGATGGACCACCTGTAATTGAGGACATTTTTTTTTTATTGAAAAGATTTACAAATTTAACAATTTCTCC
>JANHFM010003096.1:39409-49622 GCA_032468115.1 Grayia smithii
CTCAACAATCTGGGTCCTCAGTTTACCTACCTCGAAAGGATGGAAGGCTGAGTCAACCTTGAGCCTGGTGAGATTCGGAACTTGCATTAATTGCAGGCAGATGGAGCTAAGTGGAACCACTTAGCAGTGCACTAGCCAAGTGCGCCACCAAGGTTCTTGGACAAATGCATCTAAATATTTAGATGCATTTGTCATCCAAATGCATCTAAATATTTTAGCCAATTCTGTACTTTTTTTCTTTACAGCAGAACTTGCCAAATTTTGATTTTGGAGAATTCTTCTCCTAAGTGGTTGATTTTCTCACCCATGCAGCATCTGACCTATTCTCACCCCAGTGTAGTTTGCCTTTAGCTTCACTTTCCTTTTGCCATTATTGTCAAGAGTGGCCTTTTCAACTTGGGTTCCTGCCTCAATCATACTCATAAGCACTGAAGCTACATAGCCCCACACAGCAGCAATAATGGTTGTAATTTGGTGGGGCAAAAATATGGGTCATCCTCAAAAAGTATCCTTAAAGGCAGATCATGATTTTTTAAGATATGTGCCTCAGCTTGAAAAAAGTTGAAGTGTGCTTTTATGTTGCTAAGTTGCATGGTGCTCAGGGTCCTTTTTAATTGATAATTTTTATTTCAAGATGTAGTAGGGCTTTCAAGTTGCAGCATGTACATTTTTGGTAGCTCATACATCTTGCCTATCTTTTATTCTTTTGTTTTTTGAGTCACCCCTTTAGAGGAAGTTCCCTATTTAAGGGCTCTTAGAGCAAACCTTCCCTTTTAACAAACTATTTCAGAGTTGTGATCTTGTTGGAATACAGACCACACCTCCTTTTCTTATTCTTGAATTATCTTTTCTTCAACACCATGATACTCAAAAATGACTTCCATTGTGGAAAAAAAAAAAATTAGCCTTGTTAGCTAGTTTGATAATCTGGTCAAAAAGGACATCAGTCTTTGTCATAATAAAGCACAGAACCAAGAACATACCGGTATATTTCTTAGTTGTTCAGTAATTTTTCTAATAGACTACCTGAATGGATGCTATGGAACACCAGTACTCCTTGGATCACAGTTTTGTACATCTGACATATGGCTGCTGCCTATATGGAGCAGGTTCTGGTATATGTATCTGCTGAAATCTAAATATTTTAGGAAAAGAGTTCCCTAGATTATTTTACAGTTGAAAATTATTCTAGCTCTCAGGTTGTGTCTGACTAAGAAAGATACATCTACTTATCTTTATTCCAGGGTTAGGGTTAGGGTTATCACACAAGTATAGGTAATATTGTAATGGAGGGATGGAAGAGTCTTTCTTTCAGTGGGGGTGGGGTTAATAGGTGGAGGAAGAAAGATGGCTGGTGCTATCAATTTTTCTCAGTCACCTTTAGGAAGTTGAGATGTTGATTTTTTCTAATTAGTTTTTTCATCTTATTGTTATTGAACTGGAAGAACATTTTAAAGCCTAGTACAATTATCAAGCTCCCATGGTATGTTGTTTTATTGATAAATTCAGATTTCTATCCCATTAGGTCCCTCTCTCCCTCCCCGTGTGTGTGTTCATTATTTTGCTCCTTTTGGAATTTAGAACTAAGCAACCAAAATATTGTATTTCAGATAATTTCATTGTTCTTACGCTCCATGTTCTATTACTTACACTTGTAAAGAGCATTTGCTCTTGGGGAATTTTTCTTAACTGAACTATTCCTGAATTCCTGGCTGCAGACAGAACATATTTGGCACCATTAATCACTTTGTGGAAATATAAAAGGCAGCCTATAATTGCTCTGATGTTTGCTTCAGAAACATGTGCTATGAATGAATTGGACTTTTCCTTTTTGATATTGTTGTCCTTGGTGTAGCCTTCAGATAAGATAGGCCTGACTAACTTTGAACTGCCAACCTGAATATAGACACCAGCAATATGTCTTTTTCTTCTTGAGGATACACGGAAAGAGTCAAACATCTTGTTTTCATGCCTGCATAATGTTGTTCTGTTTGAATTTGTAGCTTGTGTGTTGTGGAAGCCTATGTCTTAATCCCAGGATAAATGAACAAGGACAACAAGTTCTTTGCTGTGGATAGGAAACAGTTGCTGTTACTGGTTGACATTGCTCACCACTTCCTTCATTGGAATAGCCAATAGAAAGTGTCAGGCACAAATAACCAGGAACATTTGTTGAGTTCAAAGCACAATAGAGTTTATTATTGCTACCTGTAATACAAGAATCTAGTCAACTAACAGTCAAAGCTAATTTGGTGGTAGATAAGGACCAATAGAATTTATGGAGTGCTGGACTTGGGTCTCTTATGACAACCATGACTCCAAACTGATGGCATGTTTAACACCACCTTCCAGTTCAGTCTCTTCTCCTACAGAAGGACACTTGAAGACATTTATGTTATTAACTTGCACCTTGGAAGCACAAGGGAAGGTGGTAAACAGATTGCTCATTCTTTTAATTCAGAAGGACCTACTTTGCATGAAACATTACATTATTTCCTGGGGCTTGCCCAGGATAAGGAAGAACGGAATAAGTATTTGCTTGGGATTGGTGAGGTTGGAAATCTGAAGTCCTTCTATCAAAATTTTGGGGCAATTGATTAATATTGGCACTAAATATTTGAAATTAACAGAATGATGCAATAATCATCTGCTGAGATTTTCTTCCGAAAGTTATTAGAGGCAGAGTAAGAAAAGTGTCAGAAAAGAAAAAAGCCACCTCAAACTATATGTCCTTTCCAGGTCTCCATTATGGCAAAGATGGACAGCAGGCAATTGAATCGAGCAGTTTCAGCAAACAGTTTGTTGAGCTATTTTTGGTAATAGCTGCATATTGGAAATATTGCATTTCCTTGGTGAATGGAAAAGGTTTATATATAGACGGTCTGATTTGGTTGTAAACCTAAAAGTATTGCTTGGAAATAAATGCTATTGCAATCAATAATGCTTTCAAGTAAATACATGCAGTTGTGCAATTCTGAAAATACTTCAGGGAAATCATTGGGAGTTACTAAATAAATACATTTAGGTTTGTATAGCATTTGAGAATATGAACTGTTAGATTGACACCTAGAAAATAATTTCCCTACCTCACAGGATAATTCTGGGGATGAATATGTTAAAAACTTCATGTACCGGGATATAAATGTATTGGGGCCATGTAAGCATCTAAAAATAGAAAATGTGAGCTCTTCAGGGGAGGGAACTGAACAAAATCTGTAGGAGTGAAAATACATACAGTGACCTCTCTTAAGAATTTGTGATGACTCTGAGTTCTATTTCTGTCCATGTCATCTTATTATGGGAGAGGAGATGGAGAATTTATTGAAGATCTATTTTCAAGCCCTATTGTGGCACTAAACTTACTAATTAACCTTCCTATCCCACAAAATAAGGTAAATTCAAAGAACAGTTCTTTGACATTAAGGATAAAATTTTGTGCCTCCAATTGTATTGTGACTGCTGAAAAAAGGAAGTAATTGTGCATATGCATACAGGTGGAGGCATCCTGGACCAACCAGGCTTTGAAATGGCTGTGTGCACTTTGTAAAGGATGTGACTGCTTTAATGGTTCAGAGGGAGTTGATTTAATCATGGCTGTTTAGTTTGCAAAGTACCATACTTTTCGAAGTATAAGATGCACCCCCCCCCAAGAGGGTGGAAATATTGATGTGTCTTATACACCGAATATAGTCATTCTTGGCTCCCGAAGCCCCGCTCTATGCGTCCCGTGTAAAGGCTTTGGGAGGCCTGCAGACTGCTCCTGTGAGCTGGGGAGGGCAAAAACGTTTTTTCTTGCTTACCTCTTCGAAATCTTGCTGCGTCTTATACACCAGTATGTCTTATAGACCGAAAAATACGGTAATATTTTCATATGCCTTTCACAGTCTAGTATGTATTCTACTGAAATGGTATTTCAGCAACACCTTCAACCAAATAAATGGGATCTAGAAGAAGAAAGTATTTCCTCTCTGGGAAAAAAGGAGCAGGGATACAGATAAAATTGAACTCTGTTTTTCAACATGTGCAGTGAGAGCTCTTCTTTGGTATTTGTCTTAGCCAAAGGGTGCTTGCTCTAAACCCTGTATGTGGTAGATTAAAAACATATTTACTAAAAATCCCCCCAATCTTAACGCACTAATTTATAAGAATAGTTAACAAATTATAGAATATTTTTTCCAGAAAAATTCAATTTCTATTCCATCAGGTTTTCAAATCAACATATTTGATTATGTGGAGGACTTTTTCCTCAGAGCAGCAACATTCTTGTTTAATGATTGTCCAGAGTCCTGGTTGTTTGTCAGAGTTATCATATGGCAAGATGGGTGACTAATAAATTTTACAAATAAAATAAGTAAAATTAAGGAATGGCAACGGGGGGGGGGGAGCAAAATAAGATGCGGACGGACAAAATTGGGTGTGCTTTGTGGTCTGTCATGGATTTCCCATTCTAGATACTGCATTCAGGTGTGATAGAGGAATTATTATGTTTATTTATATTTCATATTTCTAAACCACCCATTTCCCTCAGCCCTAAAGAAAATTCCAGTGGTGTTCCAGCTGACTTCTATTTCTGAAATGGGGAAATTGCTTTTTTCTTTATGGAACGCAAGTGTCCTTTTATTTTCTTGATTGTATCCTATATTATTATTTCAGCTCTCTGCATATTTGCAGTTAGAACACATGACTAGCAGAAATTGTAGATTGCTTGGGGGGGGGAAGAAAGAACAGAAGTTGGACAACATGGCCAAAGATTGCATGTGGCTTATTTCTGTTAATGGAAATTAATGAGAATTCTCATCTTTATGACTAAAAGAAGAAATACCTTGATGTATTGCATGGTTGATTAGGAGTTTAGGGGGTGGTGTTTCTGGTTTGTTTGTTTGCTTGTCTGTTGTTTCTACAGACTCTTTGTAAGAAAATGTATCGCCTACCTCATTTCACAAAGCAGCACCATAAATCTGTGGCTACCCTGTTTTCGCAAATGGAAGAGATGCATGCACGTGCACGACTGCAAAACAAAACACAGCTGGCAGCAGAGCTAATTTTAGGTTATTTGCTTGGTCTACATTAACTGCTGTGGAACGGAATTCCAGTAATGGAGAATCTTGAATTTTGACCTTTGAAAATCATTTCATTTTCATAAAGGAATGATAACCTTAGAATTTTTCACTGGAAATTCAGGCATCATTTAAAAATCATGAAAATCTTTCCCCCCCTACTCTTCCTAGCAGCCCTGCCAATTATTGACTGACTTTGGTCCCTCCACTCCCCACTTTTGTGTAGATAGGGACTTCATCTTTTAGCTGAACGCTTCTACTGATTCTTCCCTTAACAAAATGTGCAGTTCTCTGTTATTAGAATGTAAGCATTTTCTTAATTTCATAGCTGTCTTTTGTTTTGCTACCTCTTTGAATTCAGTAATGCATTTCAGATATTTCTTTCTTTTTAATAACTCATTACAGAACCAAAGAGCAAGAAAAGATGGAAGTTTTTCAAGCCCAAGGTTAAAGTAATTTAGCTGCTATTTATGTATTTATTTGACTTAATTTATATATGGCATTTTACTTTGCCAATACTCAAGGTATAATATGGATTTTTCATGTGGAAGTAAAAGAGATACTGCAAATGTTTGATGGAGCATGGAACAAGTATGTGAAATTCAAAAGGATATGCATTTATGCTTATTAACTGAAGTCTTTCATAGTGAACATGACTAATTAAAGTATATCTGAAAGAAATAGGCATTCCAGAACATTTGATTCGGATGATAAAATCATTGTTCAATAACCAAGAAGCCCTTGTCAGAACAACTTAGTGACACACAAACCGGTTCAAGATTGGAAAAAGTGTGTAGTGTATAGTATATAGTATAGTTGCATTTTATCCTCATTTTAATTTAAACACAATGGCAGTTTTGAGGAAATTTAACTTAGATGATTTGGAAATTGACAGCAGAAGCATTAAAGAATTTAAGATATACTGACACCACTTTACTGTCAAAAAAATTTAAAAGATATAAAACAAAAATCTTAGAAAATAAAGGCATATAGTGAAAAAGCTGGATGGTAGCTAAACATGAAGACCAAAGTAATGACAATAGTTATAGAGTGACATTGAAATAAAAATTAGCAACAAAAAAATTGATTATAAGGGCTTTATTTTGCTTGGTTCCAAAATTGACTGAACAGAACATACTGAACCCAAAATGAAATGCAGAATATCATTTGGGCACACTCTAATGACCACTGTGGATAAATGAGGACATCAATACCAAGTGCAACGTAAGAAATATCCCCCCCCCCCATGGCTATAAAAATTGGTCAATAAACAGGCAGATGGAAGAATATTAGATTTCTTCAAACTATGGATTTGGACAATAAAATAAAATTTTAGATTGTATCAAGCTAGAAATACTGCTGGAAGCTAACATGATCAAATTAAGGCTGTTTTATTTTGTTCATGTCATTCATTCTTTTATATTCCTTAAAAATAAGGAAACTATAGATGTTTTATAGATGGCATTTGCCACCAGCAAGACTTGCCAAAATGTTTCCTAATATGACTGCACACTGTTGGAAATGCAAGAAAGTCTGTGGAATGTATTACCACTTACGGTGGACTTGCCCGGTGGCAAAAAATTTTGGGGGGAAAATCAAAAACTGGATTGAAAAGGTAATAAAACAACCAGCTGAAAACAGACTGGAAACATTCTTATTAGGGATATTTATTAGACAATATCCCAAAGACATAAAGTATTTGATCCTACACATTATAATAGCCGCAAGATTAGCTTACACTCAAAACTGGAAAAAAGAGGCCAACAGAGGAAGAAGTAATTAGAAAAATGTTAGAATGCACCGAAATGTACAAGTTAACAAAAGAAATTAAAAGAAAAGAAGAATCAGATTATTATGTTGTGTGGAATAGGTTGTGTGAATAGCTCCAGACCAGGAAAAACGATTAATAAGCTATAGAGGCAATTTCAAAATGTATGTACTTAAGTGTAAAATGTAAATAGTAAGAGAATAACAGGGAAATGTATATCAAGATGGATTATTGTATGAACATAATGAGGAAACGTAACGTAAATAAGAAGAAGGGGACAATGATAAAATAGAATAAGGAGAGATACATGGCGGAAAAATCTAAGGAAAGAGATCTCCATTCGGGGAAAATGTGCAAACGAGATTATTTGTTTATGTTTTATGTTCAGTGTTTGTTATGTGTGTGAATAAAAATTATTAAAAATAAAAATAAAAATAAGGAAACTAACCAGTGTTCTATTGGGTCATAGTTTCAGAGATATTTCCTTACCAGGTCATGTCATTCTTTTCAATTCCTTAAAAATAAGTTATATTAGAAACTAGATAACTTATGCCCTGTTGAGTCATAGTTTCAGAGATATTTCTTTACCAGATTCCTTAATGCCTTCCAACAATGATAGAGCTTCTAATGTACTGCCTTTACTGGAAAAGTTGGCTCTGGCTTGAAATTATCCCATGTTGAACTATAAAGCACAATCAAAGATCAGCATAGGAAATGTTTTCTGTAATAAACTTGTCTTATGTAATAAATTAAGTATTATGTAATAAACTGCTTTATGATGATTTTTATGACATAAAATGTTTTATAAAATTTGTGAAATAATTCCATAGGAATCTTGGGTTCTGGAGTTTGGATGCATTCTGCACATTAGCCATTTGAACTACCTTGGTTCAAAAAGTTTTGCTCTGCAGCACACTGTTTCAGCTAAAGGTTATAGAAATCAGAGGTTTAGTAGTATATAAATTGTTGGGGATGATAGAAAATAATGCCATCAGATAACATGCTGGATAAATACTGTCAAGCAAGACAGAGGCCTAAACCTAGAAATATTAAAGTTGCAAAAACATCAGCAAGAATGGTGATATATAGATTAATGAGGCCTTTTGCAATTTTCCTTGTCCTTTTTTCCTTTCCATCTCCCAGATCCGCTTCATAAGGATCAGAGAGAGAGAGAGAGAGAACTGATTTATCAGTAGTGGCCTTTCCACCAGGTTCTAGATATCTGGTGGAATTAAGTTTGCTACCAGCTTTATGAACTGTGACGAATTTTCAGATTAGAAAATCAGTTTGAAAGTTGTTAAATGCATCTATTTTTCATGCATGAAGCATACAACAGTCTTGGTAGATTTAACTATAAAGAGGCTTATATAAAAGAATGAAATCCATAAAGAGGTTCAGTGTACCAGGGGGGCCTTCGCCCAGGTTCGCCTGGTGCGACAGTTGCGCCCATTTCTGGACCCGGATGCCATACGCACAGTCACTCAAGCACTGGTCATCTCGCGCCTAGACTACTGCAACTCCCTCTACATGGGGCTGCCCTTGAGGTGTACCCGGAGGCTCCAGTTAGTCCAGAATGCGGCCGCGCGGGTAGTTACGGGGGCTTCCCGTTACTCCTGTGTGACACCTCTCCTGCGCGAGCTGCACTGGCTACCGGTAGTTCTCCAGATTCGCTTCAAGGTGCTGGTATTAACCTATAAAGCCCTACATGGCATCGGCTCAGGGTATTTGCAGGACCACCTTCTGCCTTTATCCCACCGCCCAGTGCACTCACACAGGGCTGTGCTCCTCAGGGTACCATTCGTCAGACAGTGTCGGCGAGTGGTGCCCAGAGCGAGGGCGTTCTCTGTGGGCACACCAGCCCTCTGGAATGAACTTCCCACCGACCTCTGGACCACCCCTGACCTCCGCTCCTTCCGTCACGATCTGAAGACTTGGCTCTTTGATAAAATCGGCTGCCGGGATGGGTTTGTTTTAATGTGTTTTAATTTTTAAATTTTCATTGTTTTAAATTCTTAATCCTATTGCATTTATTCTTAAGATTTTTAGGTTTTTATTGTTGTTTTGTTTTTAGAATTGTGTGCCGCCTTGAGTCCTTCGGGAGAAGGGCGGCATATAAATGCAATAAAATAATAAATAAATAAAATAAAATGGGATTCTAATAGAATCAGCATTACAACTAGATGCCCAAGTGATGTAGTGACAAAGAGCATCCTTTATGATATTTAATTGTATTATAACTTTTATAAATGTGAATTTTATAAATGTTTTGATTTAAGCTCCACTTTTCCATTCCAGCAAGCACTTAGTGTCACTAATAGTTCAGACACTGTAACATATGATTATTATAATTGACTATTCATGTGAACAGCAGAAGCTTACAGCTACTGCATATGAAATGTAGAAGCAAAAATACTGGATACAAACATATTATTGAAAGGATTGCACTGATTTGCAACATGGCAATATTTAACATTTTGATATTAAAATATAAAGCCCTAAATAATTGGGGATAAAATAAATGAGGAAATGCCTTTTTTTCAAATGGATTTTTGCAATGATTGTACTTCTTTTCTGAAGCTTTCTAATTGTGCCATTAATCAGGAAGAAGTCTTTTCAAATATAAGCAGATTTTCTCCAGAAATAAAGCATATGCTGATTTCATTGTCATTTACACATACTAATTTTTATTTAATGAACGGTCACATTTGTGTGCCACATTCCCTGTCAAGTTGTTTCTGATTTTAGAGGGTGGTGCTCATCTCCATTTCTTAGCCGAGGAAGCCAATGCTGTCTGAAGATATTTCTGTGATGATATGGCCAGGATGACTATATGCCAAGGCACACAGAATGCTGTTAAATTTCCACTGAAATGGTACCTATTTATCTATTCACATTTGCATGCTTTTAAATTGCTAGGTGGTAAGGAGCTGGGGCAAGTAACAGGATCTTATCCTGTCACATGGTCTTGAACCTGGGCTACTAGCTGACAAGCTCAGCAACTTCAACTGCTGAGCCATTGTGCCCCACAGTATTAACTTACAGTAAGAGAGAAATATGCTTGGTTAAGATTGCTGAACAGCATCATTTAGAAATCTCACAAAGAAGGAGAAAATTAAATAATATGTCATCCAAAGTCAGTTCAGTCAGATATCTCATCTGGAGATTTGCCTTCACTCCTCCCCTTCCTCCTCTCACTGTGGCAGGGCTGGGAGGGTGCACACACACAGGGAGACCCTCCTCAGCAGCAAAGGCATGTGTGGGCGCTTGCTTGAGGGTCTTAACAGGACATGACTTCTCTCCTGCACATTTATTTTATTTATTTCTCGCATTTATATGCCGCCCCCTCTCCCAAAGGACTCGGGGCGGCTCACAAATAAAAACATAAGAG
>JANHFM010003097.1:42126-52550 GCA_032468115.1 Grayia smithii
GCCAGCCTTGCTGGCTGGGGAATTCTGAGAGTTGAAGTCCACACATCTTCAAGTGGCCAAGGTTGAGAAACACTGACCTAAGCCATTCAATTTACCCCTAAATTCAGAGAATGACCAAAGGGAAACATTTACTACACCCACAAAGAAATAGAGAAAATTATCCATAAATAGGGAAAACCTTGCTACCTTGTTCAGAACAAAAGTAAGATTTGTATCACATAACAGGTCAGAATCTGTGAACAGTTCACCTGAGTGGGTTTTCTTTACACTTAAAAATGCAACTCTTAATGTTCCTATACTTGGAACAAGCAACATCAAGAAGCATGACATTTTGTAGTGCACCCAGAAGTAACTGCAATTGCTTCCAAAAATCAGAGTTGTTGTGCTACAACATTCATGGGAAATAAGAAACATTCACTCTTGAATATTTTTAAAGCTGCAGATGGAGAGGGAGCAGGAAAGCTACTAAATCCCAGTTTTACATTTTCTACCCCAGTGTTTCTCAACCTAGGCCACTTGAAAATGTGTGGACTTCAATTCCCAGAATACCCCAGCCAGCCATTAAACGGCCAAAGTTGAAAAACACTGCTCTATCCTATAAAAAGCAGCCCAATGGAACTTGCCTGTTGCATATTATTATAGCTGAGGCTTCATGTTTACCTTGGATTTCTCTTCATCATCAAACACGGGGTTCTTGGGACGAGGTGGCGGAGAAGGAATAAGGGTTTTCTCCACAGGAATAACAGGATCAGACAAGACAATGCCTGAAAGCAAACAGAAAACAACATGAATGTTATACCAACGTCTCCAAAAGGCTTGAGTCTGCTTCTCTCTTTCTACCTCCTACTAACCTCCTGCTTTTGAATAATAGTAGCCAGATCACTTTCAGAGGGACTACTGCGTTTGAATCTTTGCAACTCATCATCATGCAACATTTCTGCTTTAATGTACTTTTTCTCTTTGTCCAGATCAGTTTTCCTTAAACTAGTTTCCTGCCAGATGTATGAATTGCAAATCTCAGAATTGATTGATTTCCCACTTTATTTTTACAAACAACCCAAGGTGGTGAACATATCCAACACATTGTTGTGGTCCGCCACCGGCCTGCGGAGCCTGCAGCAGAGTCGGACAGTGAGGAGACTGGGGAGGAACATGGGGCAGTCCTGGAGTCTGGGGAAGGCTGAGGGCTCTGCGTCAGAGGCAGAGAAAGGGCCATCTGGGAGGTACGTGCTGCCTTCGGAGCCTTCAGAGTTGAATCTCAGCAAGGCAGAGTGGCAGGGGAAGCCTGTTCCCAGTGCGTGCATGCGCAGAACTGCCAGAAGGCAAGAACAGTTAAAACGAAAAGAACAACTAGGGAGTAGGGCTTGGATATGATTGGCCCCTCCCATAAAACTTAAAAGAGGAGCAAAGGCATGTGGGTCTTTGCAGGAAGCAACATTGTTAATTCTGTTTAAAGTGTGAAGCTCTGTTTGATTCTGGATTTCATGTGGCTTTGCCAATTAGGTCTTTGGCAGTGTCAAGGGAGATAAAGGTGGGTGACTATCAGCCTTATCCCAAAGGACTCTTTACAACTATTTGGGACTCATTTATGAATTAACATAATTCACAGCTGTTGCAATAAAAGAGGTTTTTGGGACTACTCGTGTGTTTTACTGACTCAGGAAGCCTGGGTCAGAACACACATCTTCTTCCTCATATTTTCCCCACAACTACAACTCTGCGAAGTGGATTGGACTGAGAGAGAGTGACTAGCCCAAAGTCACCCAGCTGGCTCTTATGGCTAAGGAGGGACCTGAACTCACAGCCTCCTGCTTTCTAGCCTGGCGGGCCATGCTAGGGGAATTTTGAAAGTTGAAATCTACAGATGGAAGGTGCTCAGATTGGGGAAATCTGATATAGGCCATCCTTCATTAACCTCATGTTATCTGGTTGGTACAACTAGAACTTTCATCATCTGACCCACAATGCTCAAGGTAATGTTATTAAGGGATGATAAGAGCTGTAAATCTACATATCCAAAGAGTAGTAATTTGGGGAAGGTTGAATTAGATTAAGCACGCTTCATTTAACTTGGTTATTTTGTATATCATCTGACCTAAAACTCCAAAGAAGCTTTACATCTAAATGGCAAAAATGTAATTAGTATTCAGTGTGTGGGTTGGCTGTTAACACTATCCAAAACTGCGTGATGATAGCAGTGAAAACTCCATAACATTTTCTGGAAGGAAAATTTTCTGTACTATTCTATAACATACAGATAAAGTTCCTTACTATATAACGTGTAACTGTGTAGGAAGTTAGCACCTACCCCTCTCCTAAAAGAATGAAATATTGTAGGAAATATTAAAAATGCAGAATATTATACCTCCCTGGATGAGAAAAGGAGAAACGCGCTCTTGGAAAGCAGCCCCCACCTTTCCTAATAGCCCTAGAAAGTCTGGGCCAGCTTATCTACAACACAAAAGATATGGCCCTCAGGACATGATAGGATTAGCCCTTTACCCATCTAGCAACAGAACTCACCACATGGCACCTGGAAAGATTACATCACCCAACAAGATTCAACCACGCTTGGGACTCAAGACACTACAAAGTTACCCCTGTGTGGTCCCATGGGAGTCTGACAACCATTCAGAATACATTTCTTTCACAGGAACAGGAAGCTCCAAGGTGGGGCCCAAGAGAGGGTATAAATCTCTCTCCCTCTCTTACCCATGTGCTCTTTTTGCCCAGGATCTCAAAACCATGTGGTCCTATCCACCATTAAACCATCTTTCCAAGCAATTTCCAGTGTTTCCAGTGTCTTTCTTCCCACTTGGAACTGAACTCAGATGGACATTTCTTCCAACAACTGTATACTCCTGTTATTACATTATTACAAAATTCTATCAAGCTACAAAAAAGGCAATACAGGAAACAATTCTCTACCTTGTCTTTTCAACATGTAGTAGGCATCTTTGATTTTGGACTCATCTGGCAAAGCAATTGTCCAGCTGTACAGCAGCTCAATTATTTTGGTTTTGACCTTTTCCGACACTCTGTCTCCCAAGTACTGCAAGAATACCCAAGAAGGTAAAAGATTTCAGTTTTTCTGCCTTCAAATGAAATCATCATTTTTGAAGTATTAGATTTCTTTAAGGTCAACTACATTACAAATGATTTTTTTGCTAATTTCAGATGCAGTAGCTTAAGAAACTGTACATCAATAAATCATATATTTGTTTTGGCAACTACATGGCCAAAACAAATTTCCAAGAATAACATCTGTGAACTGAGAACAGTGTGTGTGTGTGTGTGTGTGTGTGTGCGCACATAAGCATCAGAAGTAAGCATCACTAAATTCAATGGAACTCAATCCCAGGTTAAAACACATAGAACTCCAATGTAAAATTCTTTAATCATCTGAATTGCACATATCCTCCTTGAATGATTCCTATCTCTGCATTATTCCTTTACCTACCAAATTGTGTGTTACATACTAAAAACAGCTCAAATAGGGAGAAGCACTTTTAAAGTGTAGGTGCAATTCAATTATTTACAGCCTGATGAAGGATGTGCCTGAAAATAGCTGTGTTTGGGGATATGAACAATTCACATACAGATACAAAAGTAGAAAAGAGAACTAATACCAACCTTGGGAGATACAACTTTTATTAGCTCATTTAAAAAACGAAACTTCCCTACTTCACTATGAAATCTGCGCCCACAGTTCTTCATACAAGCTTCTAGCACCTGAAAGTCAAGCAAACAGACATGAGATAAGTATCAAGACTCAGGAAGGGTCTACCTGAAAGAAACCCTCCCAACTTGTGTCCAAAAAGTCACAGGTTGCCTATGAAATCAGTGGTATTTATATCATCAGGGTTTCATGTAAGACAAAAGTGGATAATGTTTTCTTCTGAGAATCCCATTTCTTCAGGGATAATCTGTTGGGGACCTCCTTGTGAAAGAGGACCAAAGACAGTGCGCATGGAAATATATTCCCCTTGCTAATAGCTTAAAATACATCAATGGCTTTTCCCACCTCTTCTAAATCTAACATTGACTTTTTTCCTCCAAGCAGCAGCTTGCAAAGAAGGCAGTGTGAAATGACGTTTGATAAGAACTGTGCATGGATCTGTAAGAATTGAAGTGCCCAGAGAAATTCCTTTTTTATGAGGATCCTCTATGACTGTCCCAGTTGTGGACACTAAAAGAGTTAATAATATGGATCTAACTCCAAAGAATAGAATAAGTAACCCATTCAGAGTTAATTTACTGGGTCAGAAGACTACTTTTTAATATTACTATATAAACAGTGATCCATTTTCACTGGCCTAGCTAAGCATGTTATGGAACAAAGCCCATAAGTCACACAATCCAGCAATATGAAATAAAGATACCAATTAGACATTATTAAACAATTTTAATGCATTACATCTCAGGAAAACATGCATTTTACATCTGGAAAAACTGACTTCTGCCCTTCCAGGTTGTGCATTTAAGAAAGAGGACTGAATTTGTATTAGCCCACAAGACTTAGCAGATAGTTGTTCAGGCTATCCTTTCCTAGCTAATGCCAGCTAAGGCAGTGTCTTTAGAAATAACCACAATTGTATATTCTTATACTTTACTTCAAAATCATAAAGAGTAAAACCTTTTTGTAAGCAAGATGTTAAGGCAAACGCAGTCTAATCCTATACATTTCCTCATAAGTGAAGCCAGTATTGAGATCTCTGTTCCACAGTTAAAAAGCTTGAGAGAAATACAGTATGAAAAATAATCTAAAGTTTGCCACAGAAGAGGCTTATGATTCAATGAGACAATTTTCCTTAAATTAAATAACTCTTGGTAGCACCATTGATAATTCTACTTCATGAAGATATTAATCTGCATGCAAATCCAGAATTTCAAAAGAGAGGTAAAGAAGACCTACTGTCAAGGCCTGGACTGCTTCCCATTCCTGTGGTGACTGAATTTTATGAGCCAGCAATCTAACTGCAATCTGTGGACTGAAATAAATAGGTTATTAATTTAAATAGCATTCCCCAAGTACCTGGTCACCTACAGAGAAAGATTGGAGACCATTGTTCTTTGTCCCTGAAAAAAAATTATCTCAAATTTGAGAGAAGATAGAAGAGAGAGAGTGAGTACTAAGATTAAACTGGAGAAACAATCTGTGATTATTTCAGATACTTCTACTTAATCACACTAAGGTTTGGAAAATATAGAACAATAGAAAATGTTTCATTTTCATAGCTACCTCTGCAATATGCAGCAATCTCATTTTCACAGTACTATTCTTAAATACTAACATTAAATCTCACTTCAGAGGGGAAAAAGAGAAAGCTGGAACTTCCAAGATTTATGATGAAAAAACAACAGAGCGATCATTGGTATGTCAACTTCTCCACCCGATGTAGTTTTATTAAATGACAGAGACAAGGATGCAGTTGAAACAAGGCCTCCAAATTCTCTACCAGGGTTGGGTTTATTGTTTCAGCAGGGTTCTCAGGTATTGTGCAAAGAAAAGGCAGCCAAGGCAAACTCTTTAAGGACTGGAGAAAGCTGTTTTAATGCTCTTCATTTCCTCAACATTGGAAAGATAACATTTTCCAGTCATTCCAATTGCTACCATTTATGACATTTGTCGACAGAAATCTATTTTTCCCCTAGAAACATTTAAATCTCACATGCCCACTAACATTTAGAATTACTGCAGTATTTTGAGGAGGAAACGCTTGAAATGAGCAACTAACATGCTTCCTATTTCAAAAGCTATTCTGATTTCAGAATCGGAAATGAAATGAAATAAAATGTTTTGAAGTTTATCCCTGGATTTAAAACCAACCCCCAGCCATATTCATTGGGGTGCTTTGTCACACATCCTATAAAAAATATTCCCTGCAGTTTTCATGTTTGAGAGTGCAAAGTACAGGTGGTCCTCGACTTACAACCACAATTAGGACTGGAATTTCCAGTGTTAATAAGCAGTTACTATTAAATGACTTGTGCCTGTTTTTACAATCATTTTTGCCACTGTTGTTAAGCAAATCTGACTTCTCCCATTGACTCTGCTTGTCAGAAGCTGGCTGGGAAAGACACATATGGTGATTATAGGACCCCAGAATGCTGCAACTGTCATAAATGCATGCCAACTGCCATGTGCCCAAATTTTGATGATGTGACCATGGTGTGCTACGACAGCTTTAATGACTGGTCATTAGTCACTTTTTTCAGTGCCGTTCTAGCTTTGAATGATTGCTAAACAAATGGTTGTAAGTCAATGATTACCTCTATTAATATCTATCAAAATCCAAGTATTACATATCACACGAATTGTATTAAACTAAGGATCAAATCCTGCTGCTTTCCCAAAAATTCCTTCTTCAATAAAACCTCATGATGCGGTGTGGATAGTTTTGGATACGAACCCTTCAAGTTCTTTGTTGATCTGATCACAGAAGCCAATAATATACTCCCAATCTTCCTGTCTATTCAAGGGGTTGGTGGCTTTGTCTGGTTAAAAAGAAAAAGCAAAGGTGTTAATGGTTTAAAAAAAAAAATCTCAAAAACTTTCTTCTGACCTGAAGTGGTTGGTGAGTAATACGCTAGTACACTTATTTCCCTTTCTCCTTCAGAAAGGCCTTAGGAAAAACAAAAACATTTCAAATAGCATAGTGACTAAGAACCAGGGATGTTAGCTCTAAATCCATGAGAATCATGAAAACTTATTGGGCGACCGTGTGCCTGTCTTTTAGTCCAAACTATCAATAACAAAAACTAGAAAGGGATGCTACGTATAGCCTCTTGAGCTTCTAGAGCAGGGGTCCCAAGCCCCAGTCCCTGGATAGGCACCAGGCCGCAGCATGCCAGAAACTGGGCCATGCAAAGAAGCAAATTCCCACCCATGGGATGCAAGCAGCATGTGAAATCACACACCCCTCCAGTCCGTGGAAAAAACCCTCTCCACGGAACTGATCCCTGGTACCCAAAAAGTTGAGGGCTGCTGTTCTAGAGGAAAGGCAGGACATAAATATAATAAATAAAGGGAAATAGTGAAACAGCTGCCTGAATCAGCTCACGCAGCTGATTTAGAAGTTGTTCCCCATTTTCCAAACACCTGTGGATGTGCAACTGATTGCTTCATTTTCTTCCCAGCAAAGCAAACCGCTTGGGCATCAACATGCATGAAGAGACTGCCAGAGTAGCACCCAAGGCAGTGATGCAAGCCCTTCAGAGGATACCACTGCTTCAAATATTTGAAAATGAAGTGCTTCACATTGACTTCCATGCGTCTTGAAGTGCTTTTCTTTCAGTGCTTTACACAATATTCAACAGCATTTGCCACAACACACACACACACGCCTACAAAAATATTAGCAAGAAATCATTTCCCCAAATGATGGTAAGAGATAATTTATTTTTTTTAGGAGAGCTATATGTGTACAGAAGAAGGGGGAAAAAATCACACCAGGTGCTTCCAGGATTTTTATTCTGTCACAGCTGGCATATGAGGGGCATCAATACATCTATTAAAATGTATCCCGGAGACAACCAGCCTTTCTGCCCTACCTCATTTTCTTTTTTTCCTAGTAATTTTTTTTTTTTTTTACAAAAATGAATATTGGATGAATGCTGGAATGTTGTAAAGCAAAGCACTAGCCTCAAGCATAACCTGAATTTTCAATGACTCCAATCAAATCTCTAGAAGCACTTTTACAAAATAAAACTGGGTGAATACAGCCAAGGATTTTGATAGAAGTGCCATGGTAGGATCAATTTTGAGAGAATGCATATAAACACCTTCAGAATTGACCATGGACTTTCAAAAATTAGGGGCTCCTAGTGTGTAGCATAATAAAAAAGTGGAGTTGGAGAGGAAACACCAATATAGACAGGATATTCCACCTGAAATTAATTAAGTTGATGGTGACTGGCTGACCATTTTTTTTAGTTATATTATGTGAATGTCATACTGGCATTGAGTCAATCAATTGGGGCAAGATAAACATTTTGTAAAAAATAAATATACAAAGTAAAAAAAATCCTGGATCGAGGTAATCAGCTGCCTGCTTAAATGGAAGCCTGGTTGAATGAACAGGCACACGTTAGGCATGCCATTACAGAATCATATCCTTAACATCTTTTTTATCATCCAACCTGGCACACAAACAAGAAATCTCTGTGATGTGTGGATTTAAAAAATGGCTTGGAAAACATCTGAAGCTGTGTAGCTGCAGGGCCCATCGGGGATAAAACATATCCAATCACTTTGGCAGGAAGTGTAATCAATCTCTGGTGAGATTTGCTAAAATCCAGAAAATCTCCATGTTTTTTTTAAACAGATTCCAGTCAGGAAAGATCTTTTGGAGGACTCCAAGATCCCTGTATCGTAAGAGTTTAGCCTTGGCCTGCAGAAACCTTATCTACTACTGGTATTTGATTTTATTTCTATCCTGAATGATATCCATTAGACAATCTCAACTTGCCCTATAAACCTTGAGAACTCATAGGACATAAGAAGTCCATTATGTACCAAAAAAGGGAAAAGCTATAGTCATTGCAAACCTTATGTTACTGTGGGTAAAACAAGAAATATTTAATATTTTAAGCAAGCAAATTATAATGCAGATACCTGTGATTAAAAGGTGCCTTCCTAAATTACAAAAAGATGACTGAGCAGTCCTAAATTTGAAATATAATTGACATTTCATGTTCAAATGCAGAAAACCCGCAATAAAAAAGAAGCCAATTCTAAATAACTGTGGTTTCGAAAGAGAATTGGCACTGAAAACCAGACCATGAATGCAGAACAGAAACATACTGTATCAAGTCTGCAGAATGTGATCATTGGGTAGGAGAAATTCAGTCAATTCATGATAAGGCAGGACTTTTATTCCAGAGGGTAATGAAAACAGAAGAGAGTGATTTGGGAGCTGTGGGTAGGACAGTGTCTGAGGAAAACTTCAAGTCCTAGTCCTAGAAAACCTCCATCTGTCAAAGGGAGAGGTTTAGGAGTATATATTTAATGCAGGTAAAGCAAGGATTTGACAGCCCACAGTTATTTTGTGATATTAAGAGAATCTCATTATAAACCATTTTAAGTGATTTAAATGGTCACATTTAGTTCAAGTCTTTGTTTAAACATTAGCAAAGTTGTTGCTCTATATCTTCCCTCAAATCCATCTATTTATATTGCCTCATATGTATAATGAAATACAGGAGAAAAAATAATTTAAACACCATGAAACAATTTGGAGATGGCAGCAAAAATCACAGATCTTTTGGAGATTAATGGGATTAAATTTTAAGCATGAAGAACAAAATGATAATAAGAAAAAAAAACAGACACAAGAAGAGTATATATAAACCTGGGCCTTTTAAGAGAATAACTGTGAATGAAATTAGTATTAACTGGACACACAAAAATAATCAAGCAGATATCATGTCTATGCCAGAAAAAGAATTCAAAGAGATCACATTTTTAAAACTCTTTTTGCTCTTCATTTGCTTATTTATTTTAAAATTTTAATATTAGAACATTGATGCAATGAATCCAAAAACGTTTTTGTTTTAAAAATACCATAGTGTTTCTGCACACTCCCTCCACACAGCTTTAATGGTTTTTTGGATGTGTAACAGTATTGTCTACCATGTTTTCTGAACCGGAGGTCAGGACAAAATAACTATGTTCAGTTATACAAAGAGAAGCTCCCGGTATAGTTTTGCTGAAAACACTGGACAGCTTTGAAGATGACTTGAGAAAGACTGCGTTTGGTGAATATGTGGTAACTCTTTCATAACACTAAAGCACGGCTTCTCTCTTCTTATTTCCTTCCCTGTCCGGTTACTGATTTCTCCTTTCCCATCTCCATCCAGTTTAGTTTCCCCTCCTCCCATCTTTCTCTTGCCTTCCAATGCAGCAACTGTTCACCCCATTTCCATTCTGCTTTTTTTCTTCTTCTTCTTGGCTCCTTCTGCTGGAAAAGAGGAGGAAAATGTGGGCATGTGTCTTATGTCACAGTGATTTGTGGGTGAGAGACAGAATATTTGATGTTAGGGGATTGTATTAATTTTGTAAATGAGGTAAATTATTTTATAAGCAATTGATTTTAAACAGACATTCTGTTTTCGTCACGACCATAGCTTTTTTGGAATGTTGTTTCCAACACAGAGAAAGTGTGAACCAGAATTCAAGATTGGTTTAAAAGGAACTATAGTAAGGCAGAGAAACTGGGCATCTTTATACATCTTTTCTTTTCCTTTCTCTTTAATCTTTGAAGTCAGTAATTATTTTCTAGTTAATAGTTTAAAAGGTAGATGAGAGGAATAAGGAATGCCAAAGCGAATGATGTAATCATTTTTAGTTACCGTAAATTCCGGCGTATAAGACGACTTTTTAACCCATTAAAATCTTCAGATAAGTGGGGGGTCGTCTTATA
>JANHFM010003097.1:113460-128256 GCA_032468115.1 Grayia smithii
AGCGCATGGCAATAAGGCCAAGCACTTATTTCAGGGTTCAAAAAAATATAAGACAGGGTCTTATTTTCGGGGAAACACGATAGTAGTCACTTAAAATATATTTATCCCTTTTATTGTTTCTGGAAAATGTTCCTTTTCCTCACAAAGAAATCTGAAGATTATCTCAAATAAGAAAGCCACTGTACAGTGAAGACCAAGAATTCTTCCCCCAAAACACAAGAAATTTTTAATGGAGCCTTCCCTAATTTGTATGCCCTCCAGACTTCAAAAGACTACACTTTGGCTTTCTCTCACAGTTGGATATTCTCAGGTAGTTTGGATACGTATACGTTAACAAAATATTATATATTTCCTTCCAAAATTCCCCAGCCGACATTTCATTCTGGGAATGGTGAAGCATACTTTTAGAACTTAATCTTTCAAACCAAACTGGTCCATTGTATTTCTGAATCTGGTATAATGCTAAAACATAATTTTGTCTGAAGTAATAGAAAATGCTTCCAATTCAGAAGATTAATTTTCAAATAACTGAGGACCATCCTTAGAATATTCAGATCAGTGTGATCAGGGACAGAAAAGGAATAATTGGAGTAATATTCCATTTCTGGACACAATAGGTTTTGTATAACATATTTCCTTCTGTATATTATTCTTCCATGCTGTGGTCTTCTAGCTAAGAATGAAGGAGAATGTTAAAATAAAAAGGAATCATCACATGTTTAGATTAAGATCTCCAAAAAAAGCTTCATGATCTTTGCAAGGTAGGGTCAGCCAGGAAAAGGAATGGAACTCCTCATCTGGTGAAACCAAGACACCAGGAGACCATGCTTTCTTGAAGTTGGAAATGGTGCACACGCTTCCCTGAGGAAAACCTAGGCCTTCTATACACCATAACAAAAGTTTAACACAAGCAATGCTGTGAGATTCAGCTACAACAAAAAATGTTATCAGATTTAAACAAAACAAAGTTGATATACTTCCTATGTCAAATTGCAATATGCTTTGAACTAAATACTACCAGTACCTTATGGAAAATGAATGCAGAGTTGAGCTTTGGAACAACTTCAAATATAGCTTTCTGTTCTTCATGGGCAGAACATTTCTATTTCTGCATTTTATTCATAGATTTTTGTAAGCACGTTTCCTGACTGTCGAGGGTAGCTGAGGTCTATTGAAATTCAGCTTGTTGAATTCAGCTGTAAATCTGAGAGTTCAGTGTTCAAGGGAACATTATTTATCTGTTGCTTTTATGTGCCACTTCAGGGTGGAAGATGTGGAGAGGCAGGGAAGGGACATCTGAGGATCTCATGAATATATCTACATAATTTTCTTGGGACCAAGATGTAAGCACTTCATCACTACTCTCTTCTATATGTTTTTTGTTGTTTTTTCCAATTTCTTTGTATTCTTTGGTGGTCATCCCTTTGGGCATAACCAAACCTGAACCTGCTTAGCTTTTCAAGATCAGCCAAGGATGGCTAGGAGCTCCACCTAGCTGGGCAACATATCCTCCAATTTTGTCCTTGCAACCATTAGTTGCAGCCAACCCTAAGACATCAAGACATTTCCTGGTTGAATGGGACCCTGAACCTGGCTCCTACTGTCTCACATTGCCACAGGCATTCGTGTGTGCGTATGTGTGTATACACAGACACTCATATTAAACTAATACTTGAATTTCTTTATCAGGCATGATTAACTATGAGGAAATCTTTCTACTCTAGAGCAGGCCATGCCCACCCCAGCTCTAGAAAAGCAAAAAACATCGTACTACGTCATAATTGGGCCTGCGATGCGATCAAGTTTGGCACCCCTGTTCTAGAGAGTTAAGAGACCCTCTCACTTTTCATTAGCACCCTAAATGGAAATATCACCAATGCTGATAATAAGACAAAAGCTGCCAGGAAGCAATTCCTTTCTATAGTAGCGGTATTTAACATGACAG
Source organism: Grayia smithii (assembly GCA_032468115.1). Lineage (NCBI taxonomy): Eukaryota > Metazoa > Chordata > Lepidosauria > Squamata > Grayiidae > Grayia > Grayia smithii. The sequence continues at coordinate 115,406 of JANHFM010003097.1, forward strand.
CTAAATTATGAGTTGTATTTATATCAGTAGTTTCATGATTTCACAACAGTTTAAGAAGTAAGAGGCAAGTCTAGAGACAAAATCATTTAGCATCCTTATACCTTCTCTTACTGATGTACAGATCTTTAAAACAAGATGAAGGGTAGTTTGTCGCAAACAAGTAGCAGATTATGTATTGGAAATTGTTATAAAAGGAAAATGAGAATACTAGTTTATTTTCAATTATTTTTCTAGAGTCCTGAATTGCCATGGGTATTACAAATAAATCCAATAAGCCATTTATTGGATATCCTTTTTTCCTCCTTTCATACATAGTTGAAAGTTTATTTTGTGTGTTTTTTTCTGTAAGCTTACTCTAAAAGTTCAGTCCTCCCCATAGCTGCAAGTTAAATTCCAAGAACTTCCCCATAAACAGCTTCTTGAAAAGAGGAAACAGATCTCTTTGACAGAGAAGTGGGTTTTCTGTATGAAGCCTAAGGCAATAGCAGTTTATAACTAACTCTAGCATTTGGGATTTTATCTCGGAAACAGAAGACAGTACATCCTTCCTTATTTCAAACTAAATCTTCATTTAATAGCAGCAACAAGGAATACTGTGTTTATATAGGGAACAGTGCAAAGAAACCTCTAATTAGTTATATCCCATGCATACCATTTATTTAATTTCTTCTATGCTTTATATCAGGTTTATTTTTAAAAAATATTAATTTTTAAAAATTGCTTTGGTCAGTTAATCCTTCATGAAAGAAGTCATAATTAATGTAAAATATATATTTATGTACCCTGAGAGCATATGCACCAAAGACAAATTCCTTGTGCATCCAATCACACTTGGCCAATAAAGAATTCTGTTCTGTTCTGTTCTATTTTAAAAATAGTATCTCAGGTATACCTGGTTTATCAACTACATTAAGTGCAAAATCCTTCAAGTAAGTGGATGGAAGTGAACAAAAAATCAATTTCTTATTTTATGTGTTGAAACAATTCCCCCCCACCCTTATATTTTTCCTTTTCTTGCTGTAGGGCTTCTTAAACTGGTCTTTAAATTTCAAATGCAGAGATTTCTTTAATTTTATATTACGTCAAAATCAGCAAGTCAGAATACTTCCCTCCTCTCTTCTTTCTCCTAGTAATAATGAAAGGATTTTAAAAAAAAAGTAGGAATATGTGTACACCACCTGTACTTATGGTAAGTACAACATTGATACACTTATACTTACAACACTGTATACTTACAATAATATACTCAAGCATGAGTATAGGAAACCAAGTAACAAAGACATTTCCATGGGCGACACAACATTTATCCAGATAACTGCACTCTTAGATCTTTCTGTGCCTTGGCAAATTATGACTATTTTGCCATGTCAGTAAAAGTGACTTGGAATTGAATAGTCAGCAACGGGTTTTTTTTTCTGTTCCAGGCATTCCTCACAAAAATCTGTCATTATCTTATAAATTGTTTCAAAGCCTAATTTTAATGTTGAAATAGTTTTGGCAAATTAATGTTTAAGTTTAATGTTTAGCAACTAATAATTTTTATGTCATCATTTCTTAGCTTAAGTGCACTGTGGATGTTTAGACCAATCAGCCTTGTACAACTCCCCAGAATGTTAGGATAAGCCAGTGATAACCTTTGTGACACAATTGTAACAAACATTCATTATCTTCTGTCTCTTTTCAGTGCCTTTTACATAACACAGTACTTTCCACCAATCGTCACCAGAGGGAAAGTCAATGATCCACTAATTATAGGTCTTTTGTGTAATCCTCCATTATTTGCTACTTGTTGCAATTAAATTCAATGTTTGTAATCCTTTTGTAATCTTCCTTTACAAGGATGTGAAACTCATAGCTCAGAAAGCAGGAAAATAAATTAACTTTAAATCTGATTCTAATAACAAACTTATGAAGTTTAAAAAGATACGTTGGTCTAAAAATGCTCCAAAGGGCATTAAAGATTCAAAGACTAGATAGAAAATATATGTTTAAGTTATCTATGAACTGTTTTATGATTAACACAAATCCATATGCAGCAAAAAATGAACCTGCAAATCCAGAAGGAAATATATCAAAGCATCTGTATGTGTATTTAAAATTAAGAAAGTTCTACTGTGATTTTAAAAAAGACTTTGTCTAACTTTGTTTCTATTTAGAAACAAACTTGGGCTTCTTGCAAGAAATGGAAAGAAATGAACATTTAATTTTGGGATCTGTCAGAACTGTTTATGGTTATAGAAATAACATGTATTATTGATTTTAGAGTAAGAGGTTAATGCATATCTGTATTTTACCAAACAATGTTGGAAATTACTCTTTTCCCCTTTTTCTTTCTCTTTGCACCCCCTGATTTTTCTTTATCCCCTTTTTTGCTTTTTATATTTTATCCTTTGCCGAAACTTAATAATATATAGGAAAAAAATTAAGAATATTCAACACTGCAACTAGTTTTGTGACCCATTGAATAAAGGATTTTGTAAGAAGTTCTTCCAACCAACAGTCGTTAACGTAATGAGATCAGAACAATGAGATAACTGCAATCTGCCTCACCCATATACAGCCAGAGTTCTATCTAATCATTCCATTCACGACAAAAGAAGCAGAACACAGATAATGGGCCAATTCCTTAGAAAAAACAGCATTGCAAGTTTACTCCCACCATAATTACTGAAGTCAGTCAACCTGTTTTGCCAGCTCCTTCAATTCTGATCTGTCCAAAATTATGAATTAGGAAGTTTTCAATTGCACACAATGAGAAATCTTTTACTAGCTAGGTAGTAAGTCAAAAAGAGCCTGGTAGTAGCTTTTCTGTTGAACAGATATTATTACAAGGCATAAGCTTTTGTGAGCTGCAGCTCACTTCATCAGATGCAAATGAATGATCTCATATTACTATTTCTCAGAAATGTTATTGAGAAATAAAATTGCATCTGATGGTGAAGGACAGCTCACAAAAGCTTGTGCCTTTTTATATGAAACGTGTTAATTGGTAAAATGCACTGTCAGACTCCTTTTGATTCCCCCCCCCCATAGATTAGCACAGCTCCCATAGATTAGCATCTCCCTTTTTTAATAGATTGGTTTCTTCTTAGTCACTAAAAATGCACCACATGATATATTTCGCTGAACATACGGTATTTTGTTTTGAAATCACGCAAGAGAAAAGTTAGTTCTAAGCAACCAGCAACAAACCACTGGTTTGCACCCAAGTATGAGATAATATGTTGTTATTATTATGATTAAATTCAACTATGAAATTACTGCTAAGAGCAATCAAAACACTTATCATAAGGTCAATCATACTGACTGTAGTATAAACATAAAACAATTCAAATACTGTAGAAAGGTATTTAGTAAGAATAAATATTTTTACATAAAACAACCATATATAAAATATCCAAATTATGTATTGCCCCCCAAATCTGAAAGTCACATGTCTTTAACAATCTATGAATAAGATAACACCCTTTGATAAAAGAGTTGACATGTTTTCTGAGGATAGAACAGTACAATGCTAGTACATAATGTGAAGGACATGATGAATTGTTTCAAAATATTCCAAGGAAAACTTGACATTGAGTAGGCCAGATATGTTTTGAACATTTGCTCCATGGTCTTAGACATTAACTCCTGATCAAAATCTAAAACAAAGTTAATATAACTAAAGCTACAATTCAATACTATTGGAAAATGTAGACTACTAAAAAATAATTGGGAGAATTTCTAGTAGAATCCATTCCTTCATAATGTAAAAAAAATAAATGTATCAAATAAGCATGAGAAAATGAATTTTAAGCAAACTCCAATCACCTGAACTAAATTAATTATAGAGTTAACTTTGCAAGCTGCCAGACTATAATTTCATGTGGATAACATTATTGAGGAACAGATCGCAGCCTGTAAAACAAAGACCTTAATTATATAATGGAGTACCAATCAACCAATCCAAATGGCATCAAAGATTTTAAAGTGTATTTTAAGAACAATTATCTCTGCAATAAATATCTGTGCATTGTTTGTTATATCACTGACCTTTTCTTTGTGTGAGAATTTTTTTTATTCATGGTGACTTTATCTAAATAAAAGCTAAAGTTCACCTAAGGAATTGCCTCTCCTGTGACATCTACCTGTCCCATTCAGCAGGAGAGGCATGTTATGGGCTGTACCTAAAAAGAGTGTCATGAGGAAGGACCCAAGAGAAGAAGCCATCATACCCATCCTTTGATACCTGATTCCCCTGAACTTTAGATTGGTCCAAACCCTCCTGGCTTTAGGATGGCCTTGATAACATGGCTTTGCTGGTACGTGTGTGAGCTGCCAGAGTCAATTAAGTGACTAACAAATCAAATTAATTTTAAAAGTAAACGGAATTTTTCTAGAGGAATCTATGACTTGTCCTTCTTAATTCAACTATGATGCTTATTTATGTACACATAGCCTTAGAAATCATGCCAATGAAAAGTACATTGCAGGGACACTGGATAGTGTAAATTGTAACCTTAATGACACAGATTTAAAAACAAAACATGTTGGAAATGTAGACAACACAAAGAGGTATTCTAATCCTTGGTTTATTTTATATTTTTCTTTCAATGTACTTATTATATATATAAAATAAAAACTATTTAAAATAAAAATGCTTCAAAGCATTTTTACTAGTTTCTATTGCTCTCATCTTTTTAATATTATATAACGTACCATATTTTTCGCACTATAAGACACACTTTTTACTCCAAAAAAGTGGGTGGAAATGTCTGTGCATCTTATACAGTGAATATTGGGTCTGGGGGGGTGCGGTGGTGTTCGCCACCACCACCTGTCACCACCACCACCTGTCACCACTGCCACCATTCACCACTGCCGGGGAACTCTGGAGCCTTCGCTGCTGAGCAGCTGATAGGTAGTTGGATGGGCCTCCCAGAATACTGCCAATTAATTGTTTTAGGTGGCGGGGATTGCCACCGCCAATTGCCGCCACCGAAAGGCAGTGGCAGTGATGGGCAGCGGCAAATGGTGGCAGTATGTGGTGGTGATCCTCACCGCCTAGAACAGCTGATTGGCAGTATTCTGGGAGGCCGATCCAACCACCAATCAGCTGCTCAGCAGTGAAGGGTCCAGCATTCCCCAGCAGTAGCAGCAGCTCAGCTCAGTTGACTGGTTGCGGGCTCAATGGAGCAGAGCTCTGATGAGCCACGTGCTGGGACTGCAATAACGTGCTGAAGCTGACCAGGCAGTTTGCTATTTGCTGAAAGGACACTAGCCAGATGAATACTGGATGGATGTGGGGAGGCAGATTTTTTTTTCTTGTTTTCCTCCTCTAAAGCTAATCTGCGTCTTATGGTCCGGTGCAACTTATAGTGCGAAAAATATGGTACTTTTGTTTCTATTTTCTTCTACTTTCTCTATATTTATCCCTAAAAAACTTTGATCCTGTCAAATATATGAAAAAGTAATATAAGTTCATTTTTAAAAGCTTAGGATGGCAAAGCTTACAAATTCTTCATCCTGTTAACTATCTTGTTCCTTAGTCTCTTATTTTCCAATGATTTTCCCCAGTGAGTTCCTTTTTTATTTTCTACACCAAACAAATACCATGACATTAACTGAGAATATAAGTAGAGAAAAACATTTCACTCCTTGCTTGAAGCTTTAAAACAAATGAGGCCAATTTTTACTGAAAATATTATACCAATGAAAGATTCACCATTAAAATAGATATGAACATTATAGGTGACTATTTTTTGCCCAGAATGTTGAAGTCCATGACTCACAAAATACAAAACTACTATATATACAATAAGATGTATATGTTGTTTTTTAATCCCCCCAATAAATAGAAAAATGATGACTAATTCAGTGGGTAGTTGAGTAATTCAGTCTACATTATGCTAAAAATAAGCATACATGCCATAAATTTATAGTTAACGATGCTTTCGTACCAGCAATTCCTAAAACAAAATTCCATCTCTTTTTATCCTCTGTATGGTATATAAATAGTAGGGATGTGCATGAAAAGGAAAGTTGTTTAGCTTTGAATTTGAAACAGCTGTGTTTCAGAAATTCTGCCAATCTCTTCTAAGTTGATCATGGGCTGCCAGGGACAAAATCCCAAACAATTTGCCTATTCTGCTTCAATAGGAACAAAAGGAAAGAGACTTTCATTTGGTTTCGTCATAGGAACACTAAAATTTATAGCAAGCTTTGTGGGCTGCTAAAATCTGAACTACTTGATAGCAGGCACAGACTCAGCAAACATTACTCTTCATTGCCATCAAATGGTCATCCAGATATTTGCTAATGGAGAGGCATGCATCACCACCAACACCATTTGTATTGGAGTGGAGGAGGAAGAAAGCTTCTCTTCCTGCATTAAACTCTTATCTCAACCCATCATGATACTAGCTGATGACACCACCGTTGCCTTCAAGAGGAGTGGGCATAGTCCTCAATCGAGTCTCTTTACATCAGATCCCTTCCTTCTAGACTAGCAAGCCCTAGGACTATTTTCTCTCTGGCTGGCCCTCTTACATGCCCATTCATAGTTTATACAGTAGGAATTTAACAAGGGGGATAGGGTTTGGCTAATGTGCCTTGCTAACCCTAAATTAAAGAATGGTGGTAGTAGTACAAGAAGCCTTAAAGGCAAGCCTCTTTATAAAGCAGTAAAAAAAAGCATTTTTAAAATTTCTGTGCACATGTTTCTAGGAGGCAGCAATGCTATCAGTGCCAATTTACAGAGGCAAAATGAATCAGAAGGATTAATCCTCCCCAAATTGGCCTTATTTGGAGGTAGGACATTTTTGAATTGGGGGGGGGATGTTCTTTTAAACTTGGAAACTAAAGGTAAAGGAAAGAGCAAGGGAATCTTTATTTCTTTCTCTTTCAAATTTCCAACAGCCACCCACCCCAAATATATTTAATAGAAACAAATTATAAAGTAAAATAAAAGGCTATGGGAGTTGCCACAAACTGAATCAACACTACTTATCACTATTTACTATTTACCAGTCTCCAATAAAAGTAACAATTTAGGATTGTGTCCAATGGACGCACACTAGAATGTCTTCCTCTGAAGCTCCCTCCCCACATATTTTTCTAATGGCAGTTGGACCAGAATGAATCCTTTGGTGCCACGTATTTCTATAAGCTTGATGCTTCACTCCAAAATGCCATTCAAATCACACAAACACCAGTCAAAGCAGTGAAGATCTCTCCTACTATATTGGCCCAAACAGGAGAATGCGAAAGATAATACCCCAACTGCAAGGAATAAGACACAGCAATTAAAGCAAAACACGAGTGCTCAAATACACTTCTGCCTGGAACAACTGTGTGCTTGGTTTATGCCTGAAACAACACAGCTCTGTTTTTACTAGTAATAAGATTTAGGATTGACACAGACGCTTCTTTGCTACAATTTTATTCCTATAAACACATACTTCCTAGAACATGTTGATTCTAACTTCTCAGAGTGCCTTTTTGTGTGTGCATGTATGTATTTAGTTATTCGGATTTTGAGCCTGCTTAATATCAAAAAGGCTGAGGCTTACAATAATTCGGAACACACAATTTAAAGAAATATGATCAAATATGACCTCCTTCCCTTTCATACACGCACGCGTGCACACACACACACACACACACACACACACACAAAGAAGTTCTTCATAAAAATCTTAACCTCTAGCCTGGGAACAGTTCCAGATTTTAATATATTTGTAGAATGCTTACAAGTGTGGAAAACATCCAGAGGACAGGAATTGTAATAGAAAAGGCAAGTTTCTTTGCCCCTGCTAGATGGCAACAGTTAAGTGAGGGGACATAAAGCATACCCTCTGTGCCTGAGCATACCAGTTAGGCAGAAACAGTTGAAGACAGGCAAGTTCCTAAAATAACCAGGGCTCTATATATTGTGAAGGGTTTTATAGGGGACAACCAGCACTTTGAATTGCACCTGGAAAATTATAGTAACCGGTAAGATTAAAACATGGGCCTAGCAAGGAATGCATATTGCTGTTCCTGCCACTGCATTTTGGATCAGCTATGGCTTCCAGATAGTTTTCAACGGTACCCCCTTGTAGGGTGGTCTAATTGTGCAGTGCTGGGAAATGACCACCCAAAGTATTTCCAAAGTGAGGAAAGGACTTTGTATTGGCATATAACGCGAATATGTGTAAAAGTCCTCCCAGCCATTGCTGCTACGGGCTCTCTGAGGAGTGGCTGAGAGGAGTGGGGGAGTGGAAAAGTGGGTTCTCAAAGTTGGAAAAGCAGACTTTCACAGGCAAGGGTTGTGATGTGTAATTGGTGATCATCTCCACATTGATAATACCAGACTTCAACTGACAGAGGATTTCATCTATCAGTTTTATGTAGAAGTTAAACAGGAGTGGTGAGAATGTTGAGCCCTAAGGCATCCTGAAGTGAAAAATTGCAGGTGTGATCTCTCCTCTTCTATCAACACTGGCAGGCAGCGGCAGCAGCAGCAGATGGGAGATAATGTTTTCTAGTCACCACTGTATGCAGCTAAGAACATCCTTAGGGCTTGCACTGTCAGGGAGGAAGCCGGGACATGGCTTGAAACTCCCCATCTCTGTATTTCAGGTATGGCTTCAAGGCAGTCCTCCATCCAAGCAATATAACAAGCCAGTATGGTTTTGCATCCAAGATGTAGCTTTTCAAATGCAAATTGCAAGCAGAACTAGGGAGCAATTAGCAGGCAGGGTTTTCCCCATTGCTCTTACTGATGATCTGATTTTCTCAAGACTTTTCCTATCAGTAGTCCTAAGGAATAATTTATTAGTCTTCAAATGAATAATTTATCATTGGTTATAAGTGATAGAAGCCAACAATCTTGTAGTCCATATGATGATGCCAAGAGAACCCCGGATTTTTTTTAAAAAAATTATTTTTTGCAAAATTTGATGTACTTTTGACAGTTCATGGAAATTGCCACAGACTAAAAAGCTTTCTTTCCAGGCTGCAATAATTTGGGTTACAAATAGCATATTGCCACTGCAGAAGAACAATTACATCGCCTATTCTGTTTGGTTCTAGGTGTTTTTTGAACTTTATTCTTCTTGCAGTAATTTTATTACTAGGCTAGTAATGCAATCATCATCATCATCAATGTGAGGAAGATTAACATCCCGACTGCTGTAGCCACAAAATAAAGATAGTCTTTATTTAATTACCTTCTTTAGCAGCCATTCATTTAAAACGGTGATTAAAAAGTAACTTTACGACCAGTCCTCACATTTGGGACTTCTGCAAGTCTGTAAGGCACAGATAAGCTGAAATAAGAGCGTGAGCACGATCATGATTTCACTTAGTGCTGATTTGCTTAATGACCAAGTTACTGGTCCCAATTATGGTCACTAAATAAGGGCTATCTATAGTTTGATTTGGGGAAATTCAAGTCTGCTTATTTCTGGTTTACACAGTGATTTCCAACAACATTCCATGGTGCCTGTTGAGTAGTTTTGACAAACCACTGAAAACGCCCTGGGTATAACATGTGGATAATCTTTTGGCAAGGACCATATTCTTGAAAGAGTATTTTGTTCGCAATCTTGCTGCATGCCAAAAATGAATGAGATTGAAGCCAAGGGAAGCAAGGGTCATAATCACACACTCCTGGATGAGGCCAGCCACTCATTTTCAATGTTCAATCTTGATGTGCCCTTTTTGTCATTTCCTCAACTTTCTTCCCCCACTCCTATATGTCATGCAGCAAAGCAAGGGAATTCCAAGGGAAGAAAAACTCACTTTCCATAGAAATCCATAGTAGTTTGTTTTTCAAACCCCACAACTTTAAGAGGTATGGATTTCAACTTCCAGAATTCCAGGAGCTGAAGTCCACACATCTTGTAGTTGCCAAGTTTCAAAATCACTGATCCTTCTGAGGTTGATAAAATGAGGACCCAGATTGTTGGGGGCAATATGCTGACTCTGTAAACCATGTAGAGAGAGCTGTAAAGCACTGTGAAATGGTATGTAAGTGCTAAGTGCTATTGCTATCTTACTGTTAGGCTGAGGGCCATGCTGGATTCCAGGATTACGATTTTACAGTTTCAACATAGGCTCCTCCTAGTCAACTGAGAGCATCACCAATTAAATTGATGGTGATGATGCAACAAAATGTGCTGAAAGGAAGCAACATAGGAACTAAAGCATATAGTTTTATCAAGCAAAGTATGCATTGAAGAACAATATTAGTTTTATACCATGTCTTCACTGTAGACAGCACGGTAAAGTTAGTATAAACAATAAACACTGGCTCCTGTCCGAACACACCTATAATAAAAATTCAGATAGAAGGGAGACAAGGATAAAGATGATGATATGAGTCAAGCAGACTGCAGAAAAATGAGCTTGCTACTTTTTTCTTTTAGCTGTACCTACAGTGGCCTGGTTTAGTGATTTACAAACTAAATGAAACCTGGTAAAGGGTTTTAATGGCTCTACCATAAATCATAGTCCAAAGAAAGATTCTGCAGCCAATTTTAGCACTATAGTTGAGTGATATTAGAAATCAATCCCCTAAATAAATTCACAATTATTCTTCTGAAGTAGAAGTTGGCAACCTAGAGGCTTCCAACTGCTTTGAATTATGACACACCTAATCTCCAAGCAACATGACAAGAAGTAAAGGACTGTGGCTATGATAGCTAAAAATATTTGGAAGCATCAACTTGTCTACACCTGTTTAGAATTTGAAGTACATGCTATCACAGCTTCAATATGTACGAAGATAGAAAAACAAGTAAACCACAAATTACAAATGTTTTCTGCTGAGGTGATATACATTTTTACCTCTGTAAAAAGTAGAATCTGGAAATTCAAGATGCAGTCCAAATATTGACATAAAATTGACTTTTATACTTGGATGTTTAAGTAGAGCATGGCTCTTTTCACCAATACCTGACTCTTTCCCCATCTAATATAATAGTTAAAATATATTTTATTACATTTCATGTATATGGATATTACCAGTTTTGTAATAATCTCTGCACACAAATTCCCTTTTATCCATCCAATCCAAGTTTTGTCACCAATCCAAATTCCATTCACTGGCTTTTGCCATTATGCTTGCCTTCTGCAATGTTCTTTCTTTTTTAAAAATTTAGTGCTCTAGGCTGGAAAATGGAAATGGCAAACCATTCCTGTAATACTGCCAAGAAAGCTATATGGATGTTTCTAGGAAACCATTAGAATTTGAGTTCAGCTTTAAAAAGATTTGACGTTACTGCTTTTATTAGCACTGACTGGTGCTCTGACATTTACGGTATTTATTAGAGTGGCATATTAAAATTATTTTAATTTTAATGAAGAAACAAAACAATTGTTACCAATAATAAGGTCGGAACTTGCCATGTAAACAGCTTCTTTCTATTCCCAAGTTTCATTAACTTGGAAGTTTGGTGATCTATTTGCCATAGAAAAGACTAATGCAATCATTTTTTACTTCCTGATAGAACGGGCATTGGTCCTACTGTGATATGCTCTTTCTCATGGGGTGCGATGGGAGGTGCCAGTCTGAGTTATTCCTTCCTCTAGCTCTATGGACTGAGTTGAATCTTCTGAGGTCCCACCTCCCTGGTGACGTTTCTCAGTTTGTCAACAAAGACAAAGCGAATGGTAGACCATCTGTAAGACAGAAAGCAAAAAAACCTCCCCACCCAGCTGGAGTCAGGTGGGTCTGGCACCTCCCATCGCACCCCATGAGAAAGGGCATATCACAGTAGGACCAATGCCCATTCTCCATGGTGTGGCGATAGGAAGTGCCAGTCTGGGACATACCAAAGACATGGCAGTCCTATGGGCGGGAACTATCTTGGGCCAACGACCCAGCTGCCTCATGCTCTTTCTGCAATACCCTAAGTCTAAGGCCGTGGAGTCCTTCTGTCAGGCAGTAGCCCGTGCCTTAAGGAGCAGTGGCTTGATTAGGGCTGGACTGAAAAGGCCTTTAAAGGCCGGTCTACGTAGTGATTCTTGATCCCAACAGAAAATTCCCCTTCCCCTGGTAATCCACCTACTGGGAGTAAAAACACAGTTCTGAGTGGGCAGGGGATTCAGGTTCCTGGAAATACGCCACCTGAGCACGTGACCCCCATTGGGCCAGATGGGTTAAAGGTCGCTTCTGGCCTATGTCTGCAACTCCGAGGGCCCAGGGCATGCCTATGAGTCCCCCAAGGCCTCAGAAGACCAGGCCTAGGGCTGATGTGGAAGGTAACTGATGCCCTTGCTGACTAGAAAAATCAGCAGGCGAAGCTGCCAGCTGCCCTTCTGCAAGGTTGGCGGAGGGCAGAGGCTGTTTAGTAGCCTCAACTGAAGCCTTAGAAAACTCCTTATCTAGGGCCTTTTGCCCTATCTGAGCAGTCCTTTCCTTTGCTTTAGAGGACACCTTATGTGCCCAGGCGTTGGCCCTAAACTTGGCCGCTGCAGCCAGACTGCTGTCCTGGGCTTTGTTGCCACTCTGCCAGATCTATCAAGATGTTGGGATCAGAAACCCTGGTCAGCAGAGAGCGATCCCTGCCTGCCACTATTCTCCATAATAGCTGATGGCAAGAGGCTGTTGCAAAGTAATGGAACAAGCCTCACCCTGATAAAAATTCAAAAAGGCCAGTCACAGCAGAGAAATCTCAAGTGACAGGGCTCCAGCTCCTACAAAGGAGGCAAAAGGACCCAATAAGTCAAAGCCCAAACCCCAATAAAGAAAGAATAGGGCATAAGTCCATATACAGATGGGAGGTTGAACAACTAGCCTTGTGGTGCGATCAGAACAATCTGGAACTGAACACACTCAAAACTGTAGAAATGGTGGTGGACTTTAGGAGAAACCCTCCCATACT
>JANHFM010003098.1:4045-17297 GCA_032468115.1 Grayia smithii
GGGTTTCTCCTAAAGTCCACCACCATTTCTACAGTTTTGAGTGTGTTCAGTTCCAGATTGTTCTGATCACACCACGACGCTAGTTGTTCAACCTCCCGTCTGTATGCGGATTCATCATTGTCTCGAATGAGACCGATCACTATGCAATTATACAAAAGAGGGTCAACTGATAAGCAGCTTTATGGCACCACCATGAATTAGTACCATTCATATCCTACAGTTTCAGTGCACTGATGATGTTAGCTAGTTGGGTAATGAAATATCTGCAAGAAAACAACCCAGCTCAGAGATCACCAAGAGCCCACAGTTTAACCCTGAGCTACATATATCCTCTTCTATAAAGATTACAAGGGTATATTGATAAACCAAATGTATTTACAGTCACCTCTATTATGAGGCTAAGGAATTGCTTCGTGGCTCAGCCGACATTTGAACCCAATTGTTCCAGATTCAGAAATAACACTATGCTCTTTGCTTGCATTACCAACACTCAATGCCTTCTCTAAATTCTTGCAGGGTATTTGCAGGATGAGAACCATTTCATTTGGGGGGCCCTACTGAATAGATAGACTAAGTGCATGAAACTCTAAAGCAGGGGTGTCAAACTCACAGCGTCACATTGTCATCACGTGACATATTACAACTTTTCCCCCTTTCACTAAACCAGGGGGTGGGCATGACAGTGCATGATGCATCTGGCCCATGGGCTGCAAGTTTGATACCCTGCTCTAAAGGGAGAAGTCTCTGATCTGTTTTCCAGCTGTGCACTCACATCCCTTTTTCTGGGCAGGAGCATAGCTCTTCACTGCCAGTTGCCCAGCTCTCAATGCCAGATGGCATCCCCAAGAGTTTAAGGAAGCCAGACTGCCCTGTCAGCATGCCACTGCCTCTTGGATGCACTTGAAAAAATAAGGTGATTATTTCTTGTCAAGCTCTGGCTGTGAAATACTGGTGTGTTTCTTTGCTATGGGTTTCCACAGACCAGTGCCTCTCTGCAAATCACACTGACATGCTGTCATAGGGCCAGCTTGAGACCTCTGCGAGTCCATGGTGATGCAGTACATTAATTCTGGCTGGTGTTTCTCAACTATATCACAGGAATTCCTGATGTTGGGCTTGTTTTAGACTAGATTCCTGTATTCACTAATAATAGAGGTGTGGAGGAGACAAAGAGGCCTCCTTCTTGAAGCTTGTATGCTGAAGAGAGCCCCAGATGTGTGAGATTATTATTATGTGTAGATGCACATAATTATGCTGGGGGGGGGATGCTACACACAGCTTTTTGGGGGAGAAAAGATCACAGGTGATGGTATAATATTGTAAGAGGGATGTGGTTTCACCATTCACATATTCATACATTTTCAGAGGTGGAGTGGAGTATGAGGAGTTTTGGATTATGTTCTTGCATTGATTAAGCTATTTAGACTTCCAGCATTGGGCTTCTCTCCTAAAATGGCAGGTAGATAAAATACAGTCATTGGAAGAGACTCCAAATGCTGCCCCCCAAAAATGTTCAGGTTCACTCTGCAACTGCTCAACCCTCATTGAGTTGTCCAAAACGAGGAAGGGATTATATAGAAAGAAATGCAATATAACATACTTCAGTGCATATATGGATCGGACTACCCTGTGATTTAATTGCAGCTGAGTTTTCTGCTTTTAGCATTCCTGGTCACTCTACACTACAGTGGTTTATTTTCAGCTGGTAGCACCTGATACAAACGCAGAATAGTTCAACTATTTATTGGCCATGATTTATGAGCAAAGCACAGCTCTGGGATTTTAAAACTCAGGGTAGAAAGTAAGAAAGATGACTACGATGGAAATATACAACACTGTTAACTAGGCAAAAGGAGTTGCAATGTTGTTGTCTCTTTTAAATTCAGAACTGGCTCAGGCAGATGCCTCCTTGATTCACTAGAGTATAGGAAGGGGAGTAATATATGAAGGGGAAGATCCAATCTCTAAAACAATAATTTTAGCTTTCCGATGGAGTTGATTTCCTGATTTAGTGGAACTGACATTCCCAGGATAAATCTTATTTATTTTCCCCATATCCTGGATAGTGTCTGTCTTCCTTTTTAACTATGATAATTCATCTGGTCAGCTATTTAAGATTTGGTCATTTTCTTAAACAATACATAGTTCCTACTATGTAGGAACTAGTACTGGTAGTAGTAGTCTACTACTTCCAACACAGGGCATTTATGGTAACTCATCATCATCTTAGCCATTGACTATCCACTACAGTATGAAGCAGGAGTGAAATCTAAATTTTTTCCCTACCGGTTCTGTGGGCGTGGCTTGGTGGGCATGGCAGGGGATGGATATTGCAAAATCTCCATTCCCACCCTACTCCAGGGGAAAGATATTGCAAAATCTCCATTTCCTCCCCTCCTGGGGGGAAGGATATTGCAAAATCTCCATTCCCACCCCACTCTGGAGCCAGCCAGAGGTGGCATTTGCCGGTTCTCTGAGCTACTCAAAATTTCCGCTACGGGGTTCTCCAGAACCTGTTAGAACCTGCTGGATTTCACCCCTGGAGGGAGCCTCAGGGAGAAAAGCTACTGTTGAGCTCGATGGGAGTCGAATGGGACTTGATGGCACTTAAGGGAGCACGGAATCAATGAGGACATCTTCAAACGCCTCATGGTAGAACGGGCATGTTCGTCCACCTTCAGGCGCTAGATGGCGCTATACAGAGAAGCAATACTGGCGCCTAGAAAGCAGGTACTGTACAACTGCTGCATAGCTGTTCAAGGAAAACGGCGAGAGGCTGAGCTTGAACGACTTGAAATGATAGAGTATTGTATTCCTAGAGAGGATGTGGAGACGAACCGAAGGACAGAGCGAACTTCCTCTTCCGGCTGAGCCGCGGGAGGCTAATGGCGTCGGCGGAGCCCCTTGTGCTGCTTGGAGGGTGGAAGCGGCTCCTGGGAGGTGAATGGAGGGAAGGTCGGAGGAGAAGCCGGGAGCAAGTCGGGCCTTTTGGGTTCCTCCACGGCGTAGATGCAGAGGAAGCAACGAGGGTGAATCGTCTTGGCTGTTGCTGCATATTCTTTCCCTTCCCAAATTTTACTCCTCTCTCTGGGTCTGCACGACTTAAAACTTCTCCAGGGATTTTCTGATAAATATTTTTTTAAAAATATTTATTTTGTGTGTGTGTGTGTGTGTGTGTGTGTTTCTGTAGCACCTAGTTTACCCAAATATGGGAGGAAGAATACTGTGTCCCTTTCACCCTTCAGCCCCAACCCAGGAGCCATCCAGGCAGTTGTTTTCACAACAAACTATTTCCAGTCAAATATATTTGCTTTCTATTTTGCTGAGAAAGAAATAATAATAAGGGAGACTAGTATAGATCTATTTCAAGCTATTTCAAAATATTGCCAGAGGTATTATGTCTCAAAGTTGCTGAAACCTCGGAGTCATACTGTATCTCCGCAAGTATTGCATCGGCAAAGGTAACACTTTACCAATGTTCATTGGGGACGCATGTGCATGTTCACACCAAATTTCATCAAAATCCGTGATGGTTCACCTGAGAGCCCCAGACCACTTGACATGGAATGACCCAGGAGCTTCGTGGGCAAAACGGAGGCCTTAGATCTTGAATAGGAGTTGGGCTCCATTTCATCTATTACTGTCCCCTCCGCACCCTCTTTCTAAACTAAGATCAAACAATTTGAGCGAATGGACTTTGGGACATTTTGCATAGATTGTCTACATACATTCATAGGTGTGTATTTCTGTGCTCATATGCCTGCATACATGAGTGTATCTACCCAAGCCAAAAATTTAAGTGTAACATTATACCACACATCTCCTTGAGGAGGGAGTTGGACTAGAAAACCTCCAAGGTCCCTTTCAACTCTATTCTGATTGACTGATTGATTGAAAAAATGAATTTTATGATGGCGTCGATATTTGAACTTGTTTGGTTTCTGTATCCCAAATCAATCATAATTAGAGGTTTAGAGGTTAAAATAGAACTTTAGTATTTATTTTTTCATGCTAATATATGGGGTGGGGTTTTTTTTGGCTGCTTTCACATGTCCTGCAGCCATTTTTAAACAATAATGTAACTAACCCATTTATATTAATCTTACAGAGAGTGAGGATGCCAAGAAGAGCACTCTGGACAAAAGAGAATGAGGAGCAGCATTAAAGTGCAAAATAAGCAATCATTCAAAATATTTTCCAATTCCTCTGGAAAGTTTGAAAACTCTTCTTCCTCAGCAGATGAGAGATAAAGGAAAGAATAACAAGAACTAAGTTTTGAGCTGAAAAAATAGAGCACATGGAACTGAAGAAAACATTACATGAAAAGAGAAATATAGGAGGATAATATTTAAGCCTTTGAGGAAATAAAGAGTGGTTGAACCAAACAACCACCAGGCAAGAGATCAAAGATATTTTTAGCTGCCTCAAAAATCCAAGCATATCAGTGTTGGAAAAACCCCACAGACTGCCTAATGTGGGAAAAACACAGATTGCAGATCACTTCTGATTCTGCACAACAGGATCCATCCAGTGAAAACCCATACAAAAGTTTGGAGAGCGGCAAAAACTTCTTGGAAAAGCTTCCTCATGATCCATGGAAGAATCCATACTGGAGAGAAGCTCTACCAGTGCTCCCAATGTGGCAAAAGATTTAGCATTCATTCCAATCTGGTGACACACCAGAGGACTCATACTGGGGAGAAACTATTTGAATGCCCTGTTTGTGGGCAAAGTTTCAGTCAAAAGTCCCACCTGGTGGATCACCAGACGACACATACAGGAGAGAAACCGTATAAATGTCCTGTTTGTGGGAAAAGTTTCAGTCTGAATTCCAACCTGTTGAAACACCAGAAAACACACACAGGAGAAAAATCATATCAGTGCCTGGATTGTGGGAAGCGTTTCAGTCAGAATTCCTGCCTAGTAAAACACCAGAGGACTCACACAGGAGAAAAACCACATCAGTGCCTGGATTGTGGGAAAGGTTTCCGTTGGAATTCCAACCTGGTGGTACACCACAGGATACACACAGGAGAGAATCCATATAAATGTGACTGTGGAAAAGGTTTCAAGCAGAGTTCTAATCTTGTGAGACACCAGAGAACTCATACAGCAGGAAAACCATTTCAGTGTCCAGATTGTGGGAAAAGTTTCAGTCAAAATTCCCGCCTGGTGCAACACCAGGCAACACACACAGGAGAAAAACCATATAAATGTCCTGTTTGTGGGAAAAGTTTCATTCGGAATTCCCACCTAGTGATACACCAGAGGACTCACACAAGAGAAAAACCATATCATTGCCTGGATTGTGGGAAACATTTCAGTCAGAGTTCCTGCCTGGTGAAACACCAGAGGACTCACACAGTGGAGAAACTCCTTGAATGTCCTGTTTGTGGGAAAAGTTTCAGTCAGAATTCCTGCCTGGTGATACACCAGAGAACTCACACAGGAGAAAAACCGTATCAGTGTCTAGATTGTGGGAAACGTTTCAGTCAGAGTTCCAACCTAGTGAAACACCAGAGGACTCACACAGGAGAAAAACCATATAAGTGCTTGAATTGTGGGAAAAGTTTCAGGCAGAATTCCAAGTTGGTGGAACACCACAGGACACACACAGGAGAGAAACCTTATAAATGTAGTGAGTGTGGAAAAGATTTCAAGCAGAGTTCTACACTTCTGGTACACCAGAGAACTCACACAGGAGTAAAACCATTTCAATGTCCGGTTTGTGGGAAAGGTTTCAGTCAAAATTCCCACCTGGTGGAACACCAGATGACACACACAGGAGAGAAACCGTATAAATGTCCTGTTTGTGGGAAACATTTCAGTCAGAATTCCAACCTGCTGATACACCAGAGAATTCACACAGGAGAAAAACCACATGAGTGCACGGATTGTGGGAAAAGTTTCCAGCATAATTCCAAGCTGGTGATACACCAGAGGACTCACACAGGAGAGAAGCCTTATGAATGTCCCGATTGTGGGAAATATTTCAGTTATAGGTGTAGCCTTATAAAGCATGGAAGGCTACACATAGGGGAGTAATCATTCAAACGCCCAGACTGCAGACAGTTCTTATACAAATTTCACACAACTTTTTAAGGCAAGCTGTTCCATTGGTTGATTGTTCTGACTGTATTAAAGTTCTCCTTATTTCTAGTTTGAATCTTTCCTTGATCAGTGTGCACCCATAGTTTGTTCCTTCGGGTGCTTTGGACAATTGTTTCCTCCACCCCCTCCCTTTGTGACAGCATCTCAAATATTGGAAGACTGATATGTCACACCTGGTTCTTTTCTTCACTAGAGTAGCCATGCTGAATTCTTGTAACGGTGGTTCATACGTTTTAGCCTACAAGCCTTTGATCTCGGCTTCCTTTCTTCTACTTCTTTCTTTCTCTAATCTCATCTTAGCTTCCTTTCTTTGGCCCAGTGAGATAGTTCCCTTTCATGGATTTGAGGGGAACTGCTTTGCTGGGCCATTTGGGATCTATATTAGGTATGTTTGCCGCCTTGACTTATTTCTACATACATGTAGAATATGAAGTATGTATGTATGTATGTTCTTCATACGTTTTAGCCTACGAGCCTTTGATCACGGTTTCCTTCTACTTTTTTCTTTCGTTTCTCTAATTTCATCTGAGCTTCCTTTCTTTGGCCCAGTGCCGTAGGTCCCTTTCATAGAGTCAAGGGAAACTGCCATTGCTGGCCAAGAGAAAGCAAGTTTGCCTCCTTGACTTATTTCTACATGTGATTCTTGGGGATATAAACATGTATGTATGTATGTACCGTGTTTTCCCAAAAATACGACATGTCCTGAAAATAAGACCAAGCCTGATTTTGGAAGGAGTCAAACTGGAGAAGTTAACCACAGGATTAGCGGCAAATAAATGTGATAATTAAATATGCAGAATGCCTCAAGCAACTTGCACCAGGATGCCAAAGCATGGCCATTTTGGGGATTCATCTCTTTTTTCCTCTGATTTTATTTAAAATATTTATGTAGCCATCCATGTTATAACGAACTCAGGCCGGTTCCCAATCAGTAATTGACTTAAAAGCCAAATAACAAAAACCAGATACCAAATCAAGCTTCTGATACGGAGGCATCTCTTCTTATCCCAGTGTTTAGGGGAACAGCTAGATCTTCCTTGTTTTATGGAAGACTAGGAGGAGAAAGGCCTGCCAAACTTCAGATGGAAGAGTGTTTCATAGGGAAGACTCTGCAATGGGAAAGGCTCACTTCCTAGCCCCTATCACATGGCAATACTCAAAGGGTCTAGGAGCGTGGGCACCCTACCTGACCTGGTAGAACAGATGGATGCAAGAATAATAACTCTTAAATACATTCTAAATAAAGAATTCTATTCTAATAAAGGTGGGGCAGTAGTGAGAGGTGCCCTGTTGGCTCAGTGGTTAGAATGCAATATTGCAGGCTGACACTGCCTACAGCGTGGAATTCAATCCTGACGAGGCTTCAGGTTGACTCAGCCTTCCATCCTTCTGAGACCGGTAAAATAAGGATCCTTATTTTGGAGGACAATATTCTGACGCTGTAAACCGAGAGTGCTGTAAAGCACTGTGGGTGATACATAATTCTAAGTGCTATTGTTATAATAAAGAAATACCTAAATGTGATGACCAGCATCTTCAATTGCATCTTAAAGAAGAGGATCCAGTGCAGCTCGCACTACAAAAATGTTACACGATCAATCCAGGGACTTCCATTACTGTGTGGGTGTTGCGTTCTGGGCCCGTTGAAGTTTCTGGGGGATTCAGGGTAGTAATCCAAATAGGAGGTGACTGAGGAATGAGTGACCCACTCTGCAAGGCCTCTCCAGAAGGATATCAGGGTTGATGGTGTTGAAAGCTGATGAGAAGTCTAGGCGGGACACAATGACTCTACCCCTTCTATCTCAAATCCTCCAACAGTCCCTGAGAATTGTAACCAATGTCGTTTTGGTGATGTGCCCCAGCCTGAAGCCAGCCTGAGAAGGGCCCAGGTGTCTTTCCTCCTGCACAGCCTTTTCTCTGAGTGGCAAAGTCAGAGCTGCAAGCAGAGAGTGAGTTGAAGTGCCAGGCTCTGCCAACCTTTCATTGCCCACTTCAGCTGAACTTACAAGTGATCTTAATCTGCAGCAAAGCCATGAACTCCTCTGCCAGGAAAACCTCTCATAATTATAGAATAGAATAGAATTCTTTATTGGCCAAGTGTGATTGGACACACAAGGAATTTGTCTTGGTGCATACTCTCTCGGTGTACATAAAAGATACATTTGGCATGAGTTATAGGGTACAACACTTGAGGTACAACACTTGAGTCATAGGGTACAACACTTGAGTCATAGGGTACAAGCCCATGAACATAGGTCTCCTTTGCATTGCAGATCCCCCACATGTAATTGAGAAAGAAGACAAGAACAGAAATTGTCCTTTCCAGGGAGAAGAATATGGGCCTCCAAAACCACATCAAAAGCTACTTTCTGTGAGCAGGCTGGATGAATAATGACAACAATGGAAGAGACCCAAACACGTCACCCACCCTAAGCAAATCCAGTCAAGAACTAGACTTTGAGGATGAAGAGGATGAAAGGCAGGAGAAAGATTCAGATACTTTCAGCCTCCTCTCCGATGACTCTGTCTTCCCAGACTATGAAGGTGCTCCATCTGACAGTGAGAACCACCAAGCAGTCACATTGTACTGGTGCTGTGTCAAGAATAATGCAAAGCTATTGCAGGATAAACTTGACAGGGGGGTGACCAGGGAAGAAGCCATGGAGTTGGATATCAACGGAAAGGTAATTAGACCTCCTTCCTGACCAGACACAGCAGGTGTGAACTGGAGACGAAATGGTCCTATGATGGTATAGTTCAACTGGGATATAACTAGAACGGTGTTCAGCTTTGTAGGTCTTCTATCCCTAGGTTTACTGATCTTAATAGGTAGTCATAGTCAGTTACTTAAAGATCACCTGCAAGCTTCTATTGCTCCAGAATCATTGGTCTATTTGTGGTTAGCGCTCATTGCCATGAAAATACTACTCCATTCCTCCAATCTCTGTACAGGATTCTGATTAGCTTCCAAATGCAAGTCGAAGTGTTAGTGATTGTGTATAAAGTCAATATGGCTTGGTGTGGAAGTATCTTCTGGCCTTTTTCAAACACAATTGTTTATCCCAGGAGAAATTGCTGGTAGTCCCTCATCTCCACAAGGTATTTACAAGAAGGCTCGCATTTTCTGTTTTGATATGGGACCTTTTCTTAGACTTGGGACAACTTCCCCCTTGAATTGGGACTAGCCCCTAACAGAATAACAAGAGACTAACAAGAGTTGGAAGGGACTTTGCAGCAGTAGTGGGTTTCACTTACCTTCTCTAACGGTTTGGAACTGTGAGCACGGGTGGGCGGGCGGCACTTATGTGCATGCACAGAATCCTCTGCGTATGCACAGAGCATCCGTAATGACGTCCGGGCAGGTGGGAGAAGCCTCTCACCACCGCCGCTACCAGTTCTCCCAAACCGAGGCAAACCAGTAGAAACCCACCACTGCTTTGCAGATCTTCTAGTCCAAACCCCTGCTCAAGGAAACCCTATGCAATTTCAGACAAATGGTTGTCCAATCTCTTCTGGAAAGCCTCCAGTGTTGGAGCCCCCACAACTTCTGGAGGCAAGTTGTTCCACTGAATAATTGTTCTAACTGTCAGGAAGTTTCTCCTTAGTTCTTGGTTCCTTCTCTCTTTATAAATTGGCCTACTGAAAATGACTGAAAACAGAGCTGTCCCAGAGCACCTACAATGATCCATGATACTTAGGATGGATGGCTGTATTATGGTGTTTAGATTTTATGATTTTATACTTGTGTAATTTATATTTTTACCATCAGATATTTTTATTTATAATGTTTTATTAGACTATACCGCTGAGAGTCTAGGGATTATAGCTGGTAATCTCTCAAAATAAATCAATGAATCCAGTCGTTCCACAGATCCAATTTATCTTACTATGACTGCTTCATGAAACAGTTATGAACAAACTATTTGATGATTGTGCCTGGCTAGATGATAGGGGGAACCATGACTGAATGGCACAGAGACACACCCTTTTATCCAACTGAATGAATAGTAAAGTCATCTGGGGCAGATCATTGGCCTATATTGCCATTACTTTCAAGCTTTAGTCCTAGAGTGGAATTTATTCATAGTATTCCTCACCACCATCACCAATTCAGCCAAGAACTAAAGTGAATACTTCTTATTGGCTGCATTTGTGATGCTAGATAGACATAGTTCTCTTCACAATTGGTTTATGTGGCTACGATTTCCAGGTTTCATATACAGAAGTAGAAGAGATGCAACACTTGATTTGGGCTCTTAGGAGATTAGGATGCTTGCTCAGGGCCACCAATCCCTCCTATTATTCTCCCTTGAACATGTTATGCTGCTCTACCCCAGTTTCTTCACCATGCTCCACCCTCATTCTCCTTTCGTAATGTTCTCCTGGAGTGGGGGAATAATACCTCCACAGTCCACACGCACATATCTTAGAAATACCAAGAGGGGAGTGCAGGATGAATCTGGAGTTCCTACCAAGGGAAAACAGCCCATCCCACTGCTGTAGGTCCCTTCATTCTCTCGCTCGCTTATCTCACTTATACTCGCTTATACCCATATAAGAAAAGGTGTTTTGCGTTCTGATTATTCACTCTGAGAAGCCCTATCCTCCAGGGTTTAAGAGGCTCCCCCTAAGCAGCTTATGGTTTTTGCAAGCCAGCCAATTGTCTTATGTGCTCTGGGAGGATCTAAGGGGGGAAATATAGTAGACTAGCTACAATATAAAAATGTGCCTTATACATGAGAAAATATATGTCTAATCCCTGCTAATATCATCACTGTATTGATTGCCACTTTCTACTCAAGGCTAACCAGTGTCAATCTTATGATGGATCGGGATGAACAGAGTCACCAGGGATGGTGATGGAAAAGCATTTTTGCTACATGGCATCCAGTTCCTACATGGTATATAGTTGGCCGCTATAATCTATAATCAGAAGTATAATCTTATTGCACCAGGGTTAGCCACCATGATGCTGCAACCATCAAGATATTGGGATCATAGACCTCAAAACCTGAAAGGATGGATGGGGAAAGATCTTGTGTGTCTCTGGAAGATGGAATCTTAACATTTTCCCTCTTGCTCTCCAGAATGGCCTCTTGGTAGCGTGTTTCCGGGGTTTCAAGGATATTGTCATTCTTCTCAGTAAATGCTCCTACATAGATGTCAACCACCAAGATAACGATGGAAACACAGCACTTATGGTGGCAGCCCAAGCAGGTAGGAAAAGTTCATACACCACATTACACCAGGGACTTCAAAGAACATAGAAGATTCGAACATCGATGGGATGTTTGATCAGAATTTTAAAAGCAGCAAGCTGAAGAACACGGTTCCAAATTATGCAAAGAAAAAAAAAGGACTTTTCCCTTCCTGTCATTCCCTTGTTTAAAATCATTATCTATCCAGAACAATATTTAATGGGAGGAAAAACGCTACTATTGGATCTTTATGTCCTGCATCTCTCATAGAATGCATTTACCAGGAAGGAAGGGATGGGTGGGTTTTGAATGTACACTTGGGAATACCGTAAGCGGGTTGGGTTGGGTTTCCAGTTTGTGCACTAACTGATTCTGGTTGGGGCAAAAAAGGAGCAGAAGAAGATATTTATTTGGGGCCTTCCCTAACATTTTCCTTCAGTTTCAACATAGGCCATGTGTGATATTTTAAAGTGGTATATGGGGTCTTAGGACAGTGAATCTATTTGTTACAACCACGAAAGATTTCAGGGGGTTTGTCAGTTAGTTCATTGATACACACATTGATGATTTGTGCCTATGGAAAGGAACCAGTTATAAACTATCTGCAAAGCAAAAGTAATAGGGAACTACACAAAATGAAAAATCAAACAAAATTAAGAATATGCCCCTACAGTAGAACTGTGGATTCTTTGTAATCGATGCTGCCTTTAGATGATAATGAGTATCTTTCTTTGGAGATGTCAGTGCATTCCTAACACTGTTCCCTTTCTCTCTCTGTTGCCACAAAGGACACATCACTATTCTGAACTATCTTCTGAATTACTATCCAGGAGTAGACATTGAGATGCAGGATGACAGAGGCCTGACTGCACTCATGAAGGCTGCAATAAGAGGGAAGAACGATTGCATTGCAGCCTTGCTCATGGCAGGTATACGATTAATTGTCCCTGACTTTCCAGATGTTGATTTTAAGATTCTTGGAATTAACATAATCTGGTATTTAGAAAGTTAGTTAGAAACATTGGGGGTATCTCTTTTTTCAAGGAGAGAAAAAGGTGTACACCTCACCCCCAAACTGGAATATGAGTGAGAGATGTACTTTTCAAGGACGGCTTAGAAAACAAAACATTGCTTCAGGCAGTTTTCTCTTCCATGTCCCTAAAGAGAAACCTAGAAGAACCAAATTGCAGGTGTTCCAGGATGCTAGAAATAAAGCAAAGAAGAAGAAGAAAGAGGCGCTTCGTTGCTTTTAGACTACACCAGAAGAGAGACTCTGCAGGGGCTTTCAGGGCAATGGCCCCTTTGCATGATAAGATGAGTGTTATATCCTTGGTGAAGAATGGAGGTGAGGCCAGAGTGATTTTTGACAGCTCTTTATTCAATACTGACTGTGAGGCAACTGTTGCTCCCTGGCTGACACAGCTCCTTTTATAGGGAAGCTGATCAGCTCATAACCAATCAGGAGAGAGTATTTTCCCACTCTAACAGAGGACCAGACTGAGAACTTCAACTGACAACTATATACAATATATAACACTGAGCACTGCAGGACAACAAAAGCAACTCTGTTTGTTACTCACCAGCATACATGGGATGAAAAATAGCTCAAGAGTAGCCACAATAGAGAAATTGTTGGGGAGTCATAATTTAGAGCCTTTTATCATTAATAACTCTTGGAGCAACCTAATCCTCATAAAAAGATTTGCCAGCATAGTGTTGACATGTCTCTTTCCATGGGTCCCTTCCACTCACACACAGATATTGTAGGCCAGAGTTTCTCAACCTCAGCAACTCTAAGATGTGTGGACAATTCCCCAAAATTCAAAGAACCTTGGTGGCACACTTAGCTAGTACACTGCTAAGTGGTTCCACTTAGTTCCCG
This sequence comes from Grayia smithii, assembly GCA_032468115.1. Classification (NCBI taxonomy): domain Eukaryota; kingdom Metazoa; phylum Chordata; class Lepidosauria; order Squamata; family Grayiidae; genus Grayia; species Grayia smithii. Next base: position 17,237 of record JANHFM010003098.1, read on the forward strand.
CTGCCTGCAATTAGTGCCGGTTCGAATCTCACCAGGCTCAAGGTTGACTCAGCCTTCCATC
>JANHFM010003098.1:34339-45301 GCA_032468115.1 Grayia smithii
ACCATTTCATACAAAAGGTTACAGTGATGATGTAAGATGATGGCTGATCTTCCCAGAGAAACATAGTCGTGAGCTACCAATAGAGCTCTCCTCCATAAATTTAATTACTTTTTTTAAAGTCACCTGTGCTGTCAGTTATTGCCAGATCTTGCAGCACTGAATTCCCAAACTTATTAATAGAGATAAAATAATATATAGCCTGAGCTTAGGAACCTTCTGATCATATTACCAAGTGCTTTTCCATCTGACATCAACAGCAGTTCTATTTGTAACTAAGACTCATGGTTAACCGTCTTCTAAATTTAAGCTTCTAAACTAGTTTGGAATTGATGTTTTTTTTAAAAAATAACATTGTTTTTTTCTCATTTTTTCAGTGTCCCATGTAATGACAAAATGGACAGTGTTTGTTTTAATGTACATAGTTCAGAAGAGTTTATCTTCCATTTTTAAGGGTCTCTGTGTGTGTGCACTCAGAAAGATAATATGCACATACACACACACAAACATAAATATGTATGTATTATGTATATCTTTTAAAAGTATGTATATTAGATAATCTTGTCAAAAGTATATGTGGGAATGTTCAGCCTGTTAAGGGTTTCATCCCTTTCTTTTGGACCTCTTAGAACAGGGATGTCAAACTTGGTTTCATTGAGGGCCATACCAGGGTTGTGTTTGACCTTGGGGGTTGGGGGGGAGCATGGCTATTGTGGGTGTGGCCATTGTGGGCATGGACAGCACAACATCACTCGTGTCAGGGGCACCTGTGATGGCCTGGGAGGGGCTGGGGGATCCACTTTTGCTGGTAGTTTGTTTTGCTAGCACTGCCAGAGAAAATGGAGCTCAAGGGGCCCCACGCAACATCCCCTGGGCTCCATTTTCACCTGTGACAGCCTCCTGCAGCTCTCTGCCAGCAAAAAGGATCCGGCTCATGGGCCTTGAGTTTGACACCCCTGTCTTAGAAGAATCCAGCTGCAGATGGCAGAGTTCTTTTTAATTAGATTAAATATTAGCTAATGCCTTGGACTTTTTCCCCCCTAGTGGCACCATCCCCTTTTTGAATATAACCTTAACAGTCCACACAATAACTGCATGCAACCTTAAGCCCCCCCAAATATTGCTTGTCTTCAGATTAAACTACGATAGAGACGTTGTCAATGCTGTGGAACTATTAAAGACTGGTGAAATTGCAAGAATGATGGGTTGTCCTCTTTAAGCATGAATCTGGCTTTTAGTTAGGCTTTCTTCCTTTCATTACTGTCATGGAGCAGAAGTATGACACAGCCTGGGCATCACAACTGTGAGAAATTCTCCAGTTCTCTACTTTGAAATTTGGCCAAAAGTCACTTCTGCACACAAAGACACATAGATATTATTATTAGAAGAGGAACCAAGTCACAGCTGTTTAACGTTAAAAAGGAGAACCAGCAAATTATTTTGAGGTTTTGAGACCCACAGAATTCTGTTCTGCACTTAGAGAGGATTTTTCAAGGATTCAAAAGACTTCTCAATAAGCTCTCAATCTTTATGATGATTGGATAAAGTATGCTTATGTTTTTACAGACTAAGATGAGGGGTGCGAGTTGATAACATGGCATGTTGAGCAGGCTCACATCACGTGCCACACATGAATAAACTATAATTAGCTGAATTCATACAAGAAAAAAAAGCAATATGCTATGGCTTGCAAACCACAATGGCTAAATTCACACATTATGTTAAGCAAAAACAAAACAGTCCTTATTATGGTTTCGGATTACAATCCAGCCATTGTGTCTCTTGTGTTACATGAACCTGATACTCAAGTCATACTGTTAATTGCTATTAAACACTAGTGCTGAAACAATAAAGAGTAGCAATAGAGGGGGAAACTCAGAAGTCAACAGAATATCTAAATCCATATTGCGTTTAAATTTAATAATTTTGACTTAGAACTTCTTCTGTGTCACCCTGGGATGTCATCTTCTTTAGCTGAAAGATTATCACCTATGTCTGGAAGAGCTTTCAGTAGCAGAGTCCCAGCTTAAACCCCAAATATCTCCACTTAAATGGATCTAGATTGGATACAGAGAAGAACCCAGCTAAATAGGTTCCTATATTGGCTTAGCTTTTGTCAACTTCCTATACCTGTGATGGCGAACCTATGGCACCAGTGGTGGGTTGCCCCCGGTTCGGTCCGGTTCACGCGATCTGGTAGCAGTGACGCTGTGATGTCACCGAACCGGTTATACACGTCCCAAACCGCGCACACCCGCACACCCGTACTTACCAGCCCGGTCATGGAGTGTGTGGAGCGCACTTGCACGCATGCGTAGAAAACTTTTTTTGACCTTTTTTGGCCAAAAAAAGCTTCTGCGCATGTGCTGGAGCACCCATTCGGCACGTGCACGTGCAAAGCATGTGTGGGTGCCAGACGCGTGCTCTGCGCGCCCCGACCACGCACAAAGCGTGCACCTTAGTAGGCAGGTAAGTAGAACCCACCCCTGTATGGCATGCATGCCGGAAGTGGCACGCAGAGCCATCTCTCTGGGCACATGAGCCATCACCTGTTGCTCTTCTGGGTTCCAGCACGCCGGCCAGCTGGTCTTCATGCATGCAGGAGCACCGAAAACCAGAAGAGCAGCTGCCCGGTGCACATGTGCATGCCGGGAAGATGATCTTCTGGCTTCCAGCGCATGTATGCGCGCTGGCCAGCTGGTCTTCGCACATGTATGCATGCCAGAAACTGAAAGACCATGTAGCCAGTGCGCATGCATGTGCCAGAAACTGGAATATCATCTTCCCGGTGTGTGCATGCGCACCGGGTGGCTGCTCTTCCGGTTTCTGGTGCACATGCACCTGTTTCGGGACTCAGTGCCGAAAAGATTCACCAACACTGTCCTATACGTGTATCATACAAAAAGAGAAATGATGACTCTACAAATTAGAGCCAAGTAACACAAGTAAATTGGCACATACAAAATGTGGTTTGATTGATTTTGTGCAAAAACCTAGCTGTGGCTGAGGAAGCTGTGTGATTATTTAATCATGGAACAATCTCACAATCTTCAACCACATTTAGTACTTCACCATTCCAGCAGCTTCATATATGTGAAATGTGCCTCTGATGCAACTTGAAGATAATCATGTTAGCATTCTGACCACCAATGAAGCTTGGAGCATAAGTTCCAGGTCTCAATCTACTCTGAGTTACTTAAGGAGATAAATTGTAGAAAATATCTCAAATATAAAAATATGTGAAAAGACTTATTTAATCAGTTTATTTGTTTGTTTATTTATTTATTCATTGATTGATTCATTTATATTTCCTATTTCTTAACTGCCCATCTCCCTCAGAGATTGTGTTCAGCGTTCTCCTTCTTGTATCCATCTGAAAAATCCATAGGTCTGAATCTGTGTTGATCCCATAAACTGACTATCAAGAGGTGTGTTTCTTTTGAATCTAGGAATTGTTGAAGTGGCATTTAATCACTGGAAAAGAGGGGGATGAAAGCAAGTTCATCTTTGTATACACTGATTTACACCTATCTTTCTCTCTCTCTGTCTCTTAAATGAAAATGGACTAAAATCCTGTTTTTAAATGTATGAAAAATTGAGGAGATGCTGTTTTTAAGCCTTTAGACATTTATTTCTGAGTGGTTTCATTCTGAGGTGAAATGCCATGCGTTTCCATGACTACCATCTGGAATGCTTACCCTGAGTAGAAACGCAGATTATAAATGAAATAAATAATTTGTTAATGTTTCTAGGTGAGATGAGTGGCAAGCAAGCAAGCAAGTCAATCAATCAATCAATCAATTGCTAGATCCAAGTAACTGAAAAGCTTATAAGTGGTAACCAGAACAATATAATACGTTTACGTATCTTAATAGATATCAAGAGTTATTACATTATCTGCATTCTTATCTAGATTTCCTGGCACTCTAACCTCCAGATGTTCCCTGAGCCATCCCAGTAGATAAGGGAGAGAAGGTTCATCCAGCTAAAATTAATTCTGGAAGCTGCAATCATGTTGAGATTATGAAAATGTCATGAATCATTGGGCTATAAAGATTAAAAGGGTTCCAGCTTCATTTGATTTTACAGTTTCAGCAAAGTTCTAGAACCATTTTTCTGTGCTTCTAAATTGTAGAACAATATATATGTATAAAAGATGTTTAGATCAGACTTTGACTCAATGTTAGAGTGCACTCCATAGTGCCGAGTTCCAAATATTATTTATCCTCAAGCATTGTGATTTGTAAGTTTCATCCATAGCTTCTTTAGTTTTCACAGAAGATAAAATAGTATCCCCCTCCCCTCCATGTTTTTATGTTTTTCTTCTCTCTACTCTTGGCAAGATGTAATTGCTCGATTTTTGGAGCAGAATTATAAAAGGGTTTGATTGTATGATCCCAAGTCTCCTCTTAAGAGAAGACACAGAAGATAGTTGACATGAGAAGGCGCCTCTTTGGCGTATCCTCTGGGGACTCCAGTGTAGACGATGTCTTTGAGAATTAGAACTCAAGCCAGTTGTGAGAGGAAGAGGTCACTGAATTTTGCACAGAAGGCAGAGGAGTCTGGGAACAGCTGGAGGAAAAGTAGAACTCAAATATTGAAGCTGAGGAGCTGGCCAAGAGGAGGAAAGAGAACAGAGGAGGAGGAAATACAACGGGGTGGGGGGGAGGGAGGGAAGGGAGAGAAACATGGGAACCAGGCAGACCTCTCCTGTCATCTAAAACATTGGCCCTAAGATGAATACATCCAGAGAGAGAGGGTGTTCCACAGTCTGAGTATAATCAGACACACAAACAAAATTCCCTTTGGAAAATGGGAACAGTCAACGAACACTTCTGACAAATTCTTTCACTTCAGAGCAATCATTGGCGAGATGCACTAAGCAATAATAAAGTTAGTTTGGCTGTGGCTTAGCTTGAAGTCCAAATTCATTCCTTGCAATTCATGAATCGTACAATAATTGACAAGGGGGCGCGGTGGCTCAGTGGCTAAGACGCTGAGCTTGTCAATCGAAAGGTCGGCAGTTCAGTGGTTCGAATCCCTAGTACCATGTGACGAGGTGAGCTCCCGTTACTTGTCCCAGCTTCTGCCAACCTAGCAGTTCAAAAGCATGTAAAAAATGCAAGTGGAAAAATAGGGACCATCTTTGGTGGGAAGGTAACAGTGGTCCATGCGCATTTGGCGTTTATTCATGCCGGCCACATACCACAGAGACATTTTCAGACAGCGCTGGCTCTTCGGCTTTGAAACGGAGATGAGCACCACCCCCTAGACTCAGGAACGACTAGCATATGTGAAGGGAACCTTTATTTTTTCCCTTTATTGTGTGTTCAACACAGGGTGTTCCAAATCAACAGTGGCTTAATATAATTGTGGATCTGTCATATAAATCATGACTTGGATAAATGCAGAGGTACTACCAGTGGTGAAATCCAATTTTTTTTACTACTGGTTCTGTGGGCATGGCATGACTTGGTGGGTGTGGCTTGGTGGGCGTGGCAGGGGAAGGATACTGCAAAATCTCCATTTTTACCCCACTCCAGGGGAAGGATACTGCAAAATCCCCATTCCCTCCCCACTTGGGGCCAGCCAGAGGTGGCATTTGTCGGTTCTCAGAACTACTCAAAATTTCTGGTACTGGTTCTCCAGAACTTGTCAGAACCTGCTGGATTTCACCCCTGGGTACTACTAAATACTCATTAAGGCCTGCAATGAAAATGAATTGATGGCAGAGAAGAGAAAGAAGCACCTGCATTAGATTTACTGGGACATCATATGTGGGACTTCGATAGCGTTCTTTTCTGAGCTCAGTGTTTATAGACCAATATTGTTTGAAAGTTGTGCCTGTGTTTTTCTTTCATCAGCAGGAACAAAGCCAGCTACTTTTTTGTGAGGTAGTTTGTTGCCCTGTGAGGCGGCCTCATGGCTGGAGCCACACTGGTTATATCTTCCTCTGATAGATCTTTACAGGCTTATAGATCTCTCTGTATATGTCTCCGTTTCTCCCCCATCAACAGCAGAATCTAAACAATCTTGATTCCTGTCCAGCCTGCAACGCCCAGACCACAGGCTGGAATTTTTGAATGGCAGGAAACCGAGACATAGCTTGTTTGTTGTGTTAGGAATCTGTGGGTGAAACAGAACAAAATGAGTCCTGGACTTTCAGGACCCACATTTTTCTGCATTTACAAAGAGGAAGGTTGCACGAGTTGGAAGCAGATTGGGCTGGGTCACGACTCTGCTAGATTTAGTTTGTCAGGAGTTTTCCTTTCACAAGGAAGTGAACAAATAAGCAACCCCCTGCCCTCAGAAGGAAAGGGAAAAAAATCCATTTCGCTCCTATCTTCTCGGTGAAACAGCTGGAACATTTTTGGATTCTTGCACAGGGTATTTTTATATCCTTGATGAGGTTGCTGCAAAGCCCTCAAGTCTCTCTCAAATCAACAGTTGACCTCAGTTCATGAAGATACAAGAGCAAAGCTGGAAAAAAGCCAGAAATGCAGCAAAAAAAAATCCATCACCATCACAGTAGTATAGGAAAACCCAGGATCTTTTGAGGCCAGAGACTACCCCTAAATAGCTTTTTCTCTTCTGGATGGGCAGGAAGAGTTGAGAACAAAAATATAAAAACTTAAGGTTCACAAATGAACTGGAACTGCAATGAGGACCTGCACTTTACCCCTTTCATAGGTTATTATTAAGGTGTATTAAGATTATTGACAGCCTTCTAGTGCATTTATTTGCAGATGACACTAAGCTGGCAGGAATAGCCCAGTGGTGGGTTGCTCCTGGTTCGGCCTGGTTTGCATGATTCAGTAGTGGTGATGGTGTGACGTCACTGAACCGGTTCTCCGAGCCCAAAAGCTGGGCCCACCCGTGCGCCCGTACTTACATGCGCAAGTACTTACACTACTGCATGCGCAGAGTGCTCGTTTTGAGTTTTTTTCAAGGAAAATAGTAAATGCGTATGCACGTGAGCGAAGCAAGTGCGCACTGATCACGCACAAAGCGCGTGCATGAAGAGAACCGGTAGTAAAGGTAAGTAGAACCCACCCCTGGAATAGCCAATACCCCAGAAGACAAACTCAGGATCCAAAAAGATTGGTTTCATACCGAGTAAGTACAGTTCAGGTTTAAAAGGGAAATTCACGCGGTATGAAACCAAAAGAGATTTAAAAAATGATTGGTATTTGTTAACCCATATAGCAACTGCAGCATGATTAGCATTAGCTCAACATTGAAAAGACACTGATTTACCAACAGAACAGTTAGTTATATCTAAAATTCTAGATTGCGCAGAATCAGACAAATTAACATACATTTTAAAAGACAAACAAGAGGCAGCCTTTTATAAAAATTGGGAAAGATGGTATGCATGGTACCAAAAGAGAACAACATAAAATAAAATAATCCATTTAGACAGTTTTTTTAGGAATTTGGATCGTGGAAAAACTATGATATGATATATTTCTATATGACCACGATTTGTTTACTAAAACTTGTATAATTATATTGATAAAGTATGTTAGCATGATTTAAAATATCTATCTAAGGAGACCAGATAATCTCCTTGTCGTTTTAAGCTGTTATATATGTTTAGTTCTTTTTCTGGTTTGTTGTAGATATGTTATAGTTTGTCTTTTTCCTTTTTTGTATTTTTTTAGGTTGTAAATATTAATAAAGATTATTTTTTAAAAATAAAAAAAAATAAAAAAAGAACTTCTGTAAAGAATCATTAAATGTTATATGTTGTGAAGTAATTTTACAGCAATATTTTTGACAACAGCTTTCAGGTTCCAGGTGGTTGAACTTTGCATGCAATTCTCTGATTTCTTTAGGAAGAGCAGATCAAGAGGAAGAAACGAGAAGCACACCTTGAGCAAATTCGACACAATGTGAAATTGAAATATGTGTCTAAAAGGAAGGTGAGCATTTCCAGAGCTGGGAATAAAAATTAAAATAATTTCCCCACAAATAACATTGGAGATTAATGGAAAAAAAAGTTGATCCAAAGTTATCTTATAGTGCCTCAAAGAAAACTACATGAACAATGTATGAGTTGAGGATAATAGATAAATGAGGAATTTATGAACTGTAAATCTATAATTAGGTAAGAATTGCTATTTTGCTACTGGCTTCTGTATTGATTTTTATTTGCAGTGACTACCCAATATTGTAAGCATAACATATTAGACGAATATTGAAAAATAAATTATATTTATTATCCCTCCATCTAATTCCTCACTGAGAAAGGTAGGGGCTCTCCTAGGTAGGACAGATTACCTGGCTTGGATTGATAGATGTTTTCCTTGTGCTTATTTCAGCGGATGGAGGAGAAGGAGGCAGAGCACCTGCTTCAGCTCAGCAAGGATAGCTTATCTACCCCCGCTGAGCCGGGTTCTTTGGAGCTTTCAGATGCGAGTGAGGAAGATCTGATCCTTACAGAATACGAGAGTGACGAGGAGCAGAAAATAGGCAATAGGTATGAATACTGGTATGACTACAAGAGCTTGAAGCGAGGAATTAAATTCTCTAGAGAAATATGTATCTCTCTTGCAAGTTTTCCAGAAAGATTGGGTTAGCGTCCATGAAAGCCTTTGGTTTAGGTAAGAGGTGAGCTCAATTCAGACTTGGCAACAGGTATTCCATCAATTTTTCGTCTCAAGAGGTGATAGAATCTTCCAGTTATTAAATCCAGAAGCCAAAGTTTGGGTGGATGTGTACTACAGTAATGGTGAACATGACACGCATGTCAAAGATGATGTGTCACGATGTTTTGGATGACACGTCAACATTCACTAACATTGGACGACAAATCTCAGAAGTATGCCCCATTCGTGTGTGATGTCTTTGGAACTTGCGTGAGTTGGCCATAGCCTCTGAAAATTGTGCAAGAACCGGAGTTGCTTTCATATGATTTTTGGAGGCCGCAAAAGCTGTCCTCTCTAAAGCTGCTTCAAGAACAAAGGCCTTGTGCAATCCAGAGCTTCTGTTCTGACCTGACTCTCAAACACAACAAACCCTCTGTAGCAGGGGTGGGTTCTACTTACCTTTACTACCGGTTCTAATGGTGCACGTGCTTTGCGTGCTTTGCTTCCACGCGTGGTTTCTGCACAGTAACTGCAGAGACTGCGCAGTAGCTTTTTTTCCAAAAAAATCCTTAAAAAAAGTGTTCTGCAAATGCGCAGAGTGCGCGGAGCCCCGAGAACGGTAAGTATGGGCATGCAGGTGGACCCAGCTCCCGGTCGCCGAGAACCGGTTCGGTGATGTCACAGCGTCCCCGCTACCGGATCGCGCGAACCGGCCCGAACCAGGAGCAACCCACCACTGCTCTATAGTTAAATCAATGATTCCTTTATTAGGAGCACCAGCAGCCCCAGCAAAAAGTCTCTCTCTGTCTCTTAACAGGCTAACAAGTCTGTCCGGCAGGGAGATGAATAGTTGTCTGCCACACCTATTCATCTCTACCCCCTGCCTTTTATCCCCAGAGCTAGGGTAGGGCTTCGCTAGCAGTGGTGGCTCTTCCATCCCAAGGATTGGCCCATAGATTTCCACTGCTCTCCTCTCCTCTGCCTTCTGCGCATCCGCATGTAAGGCACTGGACCCAGCTGTTCCTTTTCCTTATCAGCTACCTCCAGACCTTGGGGCTGTTGACTCTCCATCTGAGGGCTGATGGCCGACCCAGGCTCCACCTCTGTCTGACAGTTCCATTCCCTGTTCCCCCTCGGAGCTCCCAGGTTGCCTTGATGCTGGCTCTGACTCCCACGCCAGTTGCCTTGGCTGCTGGGGGGGCCGGTGAGCGACAGGCCACAACAGCTTCCTTGGGTAGTCCATAGGGGCCTGTCTATAGAAAGGGAGCACTGCTTGAAGGTAAGCAACACACAGCAGATTCTGGGGAATCACACACATGATTGGACTGTTTTTTTTAAATGAATGTATAATTAGTCCTTTTTTATTCAGAGGTGTGTGCATAGTCAGGCATTTTCTAAAGTTTTAATACACTGAGCCCAAAAGGTTTGCCAACACTGGACTAGTAGAAACTGCTGGGCCATTCTGAAATGTGTTGTTTAGAAGATAGGGCCAGGCTAGTGTATGGCAAAAATATTTCTGAGCATAACTTTTCTCTTTTCATCTTTAGGTTAACTGGAGTGGACAGTGATGACGATGATGACCTACAGGAAGAGCATGTTGCAAAGGCAAGTTGCAAGGGGTATATGTTTCTTCCTGCAACTGCTTTGCAGAACCATCCATGGGAATTAATAGTAAATTGTTTGGACACCTCTTTGCATAGCCCGCCAACTTTCCTTTATCTGTTTTTATCCTTTCCTGTTTCATTCAGTTAAAATTAACACTTTGTTTCATTTTCCAACATATAGTTAAATCAGGGATAGCCAAACTTTTTGAAAAGAAGCCCCGAAGCAGCCTAATATCACGCTGCCAATATTTGCTGGCAAAATATGGAATTAAGTGATTCAATATTTGTAATTGTCTTTTCCCACTATTTAAATGGTATATCAGTTGTCAAAACAGATATTGTATGAAACAAAAACATCATTCTAGGCAAGAGATTCATTTTTATCACAAAAATACTCCTAGCAATTTAGTTTTCCCATCCTAATATGTCTTTTTAAACCTCATTTCATGTCTTAGCTTAATTATTTTGAAATAACATACAGTTTATATTTGTCATAATGATATCCAGATAATAATCTACTTCTCAAAACCCCTTTTATTTATTAATTGTCTTTGATCTATTTTAATACTTCTGTTAACATCTTCATCTTTTGTTTGTTGATCTTAAAACCTGCTAATGAACCAAATTCTTTTAGTTTTTCCCATTAATGTTTCAAGTCCCTTTAAAGCAGTGGTTCTCAACCTGTGGGTCGGGAACCCTTTGGGGGTCGAACGACCCTTTCACAGGGGTCGCCTAAGACCATCGGAAAACACGTATTTCCGATGGTCTTA
>JANHFM010003098.1:70034-84490 GCA_032468115.1 Grayia smithii
CCGGGGGGGGGGGGGGGGGTGGGCCCCCATCCCCGAGCGGGAACCTTGGGGGCACCTTCCTCCAGGTGTGTGGGGTGGAGGTCTGCGGGAACATAAAGGTGCCGCCGCCGCCATGGCTTCCCGGGCCTGGGACCGGGTGAGGGGAGTCGACCGAGAGCCGGAGGGAATGAGGAAGTCGTCTCCCTTTTTCTTTTCCCTCAGTCGGTATTCTACGCCCTTCCTGAAGCCTTTCCCTACAGGGTCGTGTGGGGATGGGGGGGGGTGTCCCACGCAGAGGGCTTGGGGCTGAGGTGCAGGGCCGCGCGGGCTTGAGGTAGCGAGGTGCATGCAGGGAATGGGGAAGGTATGGCGGATAAAATGATGGAGGTTGTGGGGGAGGAGAGGCTGGAGTTGAGTATTCTGGTAATTGCGGGTGGCATAGAAAAATCTTGATTTGGCAAGACAACCATCAGAACGTGTGTGTGTGTGTGTGTGTGTGTTTTGCTTTTGTTTTATTTTGAAGCTGAAAGGGGGTTTTGCTTTGATCCTTTCGTGGTCTTCAGTTCTGTATCTGGGATGCTTCTGATGGGGTTGATGGAGGTCACATGGCCACGAAGCCAATGAGACTCATTGTTTTCATGAACTGTTGCAGATCACATTTTGCAATTAGTTTTTAAAAACCCACCCTGAAATGGGTACCATAGCGTTGAATTATTTATATATATATGTGTGTGTGTGTGTGTGTATAAATATATATATGTATGTATGTATGTATATGTATACATATACACACACATACATACATACATACACACAAAACTCAGTAAACAGAAACATGGTACTAGAAAGCCTACAGATGGCCTACAGTAAGCCTAATTACTGAAGATTCCTCTTTGCTGTCTCAAAAAAAAATAATCCTCAAATAAGCAAAATTTAATTTTGTGTTTGCAGACTTCTTTGCTAATATTTGTTTATATATATTGTTTATAGTATAAAATATATTTCAAAAGAAAAATGTAGGATATTGCCTTAGAAGACATACTATATATTAATAAAGCTTTTGGTGAGATATCTTGTTATCTATAGATGCTTCCATTAGACTGCTGTAAAGCAAAATTAAATAAACTGGATAGAATTCTATTATAAAACAGCAGTCCTGTTTCTGATATGTTAAAAACCTGTGTTGAATTTAGTCTCGGTGAGTTTTGCCATATGGTAACCTGCCTGACTGAATGCTTCAATATGTTCAAATTACTTGGTCAATTTGTAATGAGTTAGTCTATATTAGCCTTCAATTCTTTTTTCTCCCTGATAGCATGGATGACCAAAATTATGATGAGTGCACATATAGTCATTTAAAGTAATTTAAAATTGGATGCAGTTAATCTCTGAATGGAAGATTATCTGAAATCTACCGAATATATGCTGCAATGTATTTTATTTTGGGGAAGAATCTATGAATGAAAGCATTTAACCAATTTTCCAGTAACAAAAGTAAACACGATTTATATGTGGTGTATAGAAAATGAATGGGGAGCAAATACACTCTCATGGACATGTTGGGATTATCAAGGAAATTGAGGATGGAAGTTTCAGTCCAGGGAAAAAAAGAGATGCTACCTCACACTGTGCAAAATGAGGACCAGCAATTTGGATAGGTTAATTGGGGGGGGGGGGGGGGAAGGGGGGTAAATAATTTTTTAGTCAGTGTGGCTAACAGAAGATTTAAAACTGATGCCTTCTTTTATGTTTTATATGGGCATCTGACTGGGTGTTGTGGAAATTTTAAACTGAACCACATTTGCATGCTTATGCTTAAAACTGGGGAATATCTGTTCCCTACCAAACAGTGCATCTTCACAGCATTATTTTTATGTGGTTATTTACCCCATACCAAGGTGTGCACATACACATAAAAAGAACCCCAGTTCAAAAGGAAGTAACGAGAAGCAAAAAAACCAAGTAAAATCATTCATGGTAACATGATTTTCACTTAGTGATTGCTTCATGAGGACTACCTCTTATGAAAAGAATAATGCCATTTTAAAGAATAAATACATTTATATTATCTAAAATTGTTTAAAAATAATAAAATTGCAGTCTTGAATATGTTCTACCAAATTAAGTACCTGGGTTCATACATCATCCTAAGACATAGTTTAACGTTTATTTTTTCACATAGGTCACTGTTGACATATAGTACAAAGTCAAAATCAGACTTCTAATAATAATAATAATATTTTTTTAATTGAAGATCTGCTTTTCTTACAAATATGTCAAAATAATCAGCAGTCTAAAAAAATCAATAAAATCAGCAAGCTGATCAGCCACAAATAGATTAACTATACTACAGATACAAATTCAATTAGTCTTAGAATGTATATGATTTCATCCTGAAATGCTTGTTTAATATGGGTAGAGCTTGGTAAACAAATTAGCATTATGCTATCTTGTCTCTATCGTGGCTCAGTGGCTAAGACGCTGAGCTTGTTGATCGAAAGGTCGGCAGTTCAGCGGTTTGAATCACTAGTGCCGTGTAACGTGTGAACTCCCGTTACTTGTCCCAGTTTCTGCCAACCTAGCAGTTCGAAAGCACGTAAAAAATGCAAGTAGAAAAATAGGGACCATTTTGGTGGGAAAGTAACAGTGTTCCATGCGCCTTTGGGCTTTAGTTATGCTGGCCACATGACCACAGAGATGTCTCCAGACAGCGCTGGCTCTTTGGCTGGCACTGCCTCCTAAAGTCGGGAACGACTAGCACATATGTGCAAGGGGAACCTTTATCTTACTTTATCTTGTCTCTTAAAGATGAATTGCTAGCAAATAGTTTTTTTAAAAAGCTAAAAGTTATAAGGATATATAATGTAATTAATTCAGAATACAAGATATTCATAATAAGATTTTGGGGACAGTGTCAGTAGTCGTAGCTATCTAACATGGAAGGAAGATTTTTTCTTTGTTACTTTATAGTATTTAATTCCTTCAGTAGCTGCCTGCAAGAATGGCAGAGATAGAGAATGTTCTCTTTTTAAGGAAAACTAGAGCTAAGATACTCAATTGTTTTAGATAGGATATCAAATAATTTTTAATTTTAATTGCAAACAGGTGCCCAACAACAGATGAAAGTGAATTTTAGAAAATTATGGGTGCGTTTATAGTTAATAGTTTATAGTTTATAGTTATGAAAATCCTCATGCAGATGAAGAAGCTTTTGTCTTTGATATTTAGACTCCTCTGAAAAGCTTATATTGATTTCCTTGTAATTTATGCTTGTTCAGAAAAATAAACAGGAATGGGGAAATTGACGTGATTATTCTTTGATGGCTTTGTTTGGGTAGATGATTACTATTTCCAGGAAATGCTGCTGCTTATTTTTATAATGTTTCTTGATAAAGTGTGCATGTGTTTCTGTAATGCAGGAGTGTAAACTATGCAAACAGAATTTGATGTATTTATCAGTGAATGAGATCAAGGAAGGAACTAATTCTGCCCAGTTACAAGTGAAGGGTATCAGTAAGTGGAAGTTATTTACAGGATGTATAGCAAACAGCAAGAACTGTGAAAGCTTATTCTTTCACTTGTCTGTTTACAGGCACAATGTGCTTTTTATTCCTTGCAGATTTTTTAAACTTGTTCTAGTTGCACTGGATATGTAAGGCTTTTTAAAAGTGTAAATTTAAAAAATCTCAATGTACAAAATATAGTTCAGATTGATGTTTCCTCTGTTTTCACATGATGTTTCCTCATCATATGATTGAGGAAGCTTTATGATGAAAAATCTACTCATTTCTTAAAGAAAAACTTAAAACATAGTATATTGTAATCTTAGTAATTCTTAGAACATGGATGTACATAGCTTAGATTGGTTTTGAATACAACATAATTTATGCTCTATACCTTTCCAAGAAAGGTACCATTTAAATGGAGGCTGTGCTCTGTCCCAAAAAGCATTGATACTTTAAAAACAATAATTCAGCTTGACAGGTAAAATTCTATTTCCCCGTTTCTGGCAACTGGGCAGTCTATGCACTATTGTGAATGAAGGCTTTGGTGGGAAACTGCTTTTGCAAGTGATCTTAATTAAAACATCTTACAATATTCAGGGACTGACAGTGCAGAATTTGATTATCTTCTGCATAAATCAAGTGGGTTTATTATCTGATTCTGATTTCTTGCATTTTAAGAGGGCAGATAATAAAGGGGTACTTATGAAACCAGCTAAAAGAAGTTTATTGAAAGGCAATGAAAACTGAGATGGCAGCCCTATAGTGATTATAACTGCTGGGATTAAGACATAATAAAATTAGAATCAATAGAAATACCTGTTATTAAGCTTGGAATACTTGATAATTGTGAATAATATGTAATTGTGAATCAGACCATACACAAATAAGCCAATCCTCAGAATTTCAACTGAAATACCATGAAATATGTTTCACTCGCATATAAACAGATCCTTGAATTTTTAACCACAATGACAGGCAGGAAATTTCAAACTGTTACATCATCATTTACAAAATTGCATTTTTAAGGCTGCGAGGGGCTTTAAAAATCTGAGTTATGGTCCTCAAATAAGACACCCTCAAAATTCAGTTCGCATTTTGGAACCTAACATTCTTGCTTATCCACAAATATGTGCTAAGTGTAAGTAAAAAAATATTGGGGCTTTAGTGTAGATAGAATATTTATAGAAAAGGAAGTAAAGTTTTAACACTGTTCTGTTGCATGTTCTTCCGAGTGTGTGTGTATGTGCGCATGTGCAGGAGTCCTGTTTCTACTGATTTTAAATTCCAATACATGCTTTTCAGTATAAAAAATAAGATGAAGAATGATGTGACAAACTTTGCCCAATATAAAGCTACACTTAATCTGTTTGTACATTGGCTTTAAGTTTAAAAGGGGGAAATCTAAAAGTTATTTCAAGATAAGGGATTAATATAATTCACACTATTAGCTCTGAAAACTAACAGGTGCATATAACTCTACAATTCAGGAGTATTCAAAACATTCAGAATCCAGATTGAAAGGATATGCTTTTGCTTGTCATGTCCCACTCTTCACAGTTCTGGCTTTATAGATATTGGGTACTGCTAAATTAATTTCATCCTTCATATTTATAAGCTTTAATCACAGAATGTTTTAAGTCTCTAATATAAATGCTGAGTGGGCTGCATTTAACTTGACTTCCTCTCATGCGCTTTTATTGGAGATTTGCTGGCAGATGCAGTTAATAGCTTAGAATGTTGCTTAAATATTAACAGGCAAATATTTAAAGAACAGCTAAAATACAAAAGTAATATTTCAGTAGACAAATTGTGTAGACCTAAAATGAAGATGCCTGGAGTTATCCAAATGAATAGATACGTTGTAGCAAGCTGTGGTTCACTTGTTTCGCACAGCTGCACAAATCTAATTAGGAGGGGATGTGATAGTGGAGGTCTGTGAAGAGGAGCTGAATAGATAGATGTACCTGCTCTTAAATGAAACCTATTTCTGTTTATTTGAGCCTGCAGGAGTCATTTTAAAGACCCCTAAAGATGCAATCTTACATCAATTAATTGTGGGTAAGCCCTTTTAAACACAGTAGTATTTTATTCTCGGATGCATTTGCGTTTATCTACAATTAGAAAGAAGATATGTACTCTGGTTGACACCAACTTGTAGTATTTATTTAAATTTGTTATAGTTCCCAGTTACAGTAGCATTACTAAATCTTGGACATGGAAGAATATGAAGGTTTTTAAGGTCCTCTTGCCATTTGAAGCTTAATACTTGGCAACCAGAAAAAGAATATGTTCTGTCACAACTAAACTGAAAAAGGCTTATTAGGCAGCAATACATTTGGCATTGTGAAGGATATTTTATCCAGGTATTCCACAGTGCCTTGTAGCTGATTTTAGTCACATGATGATTTAATTTTAAACTATTGATTTCTTTTGAGTATTCTTGCTGGATATTTTTACTGAAGTTTACCTTATTTAAAATATCATATGGTATTTTAAAATTAATGCAACTCTTACACTTTTTTTACTGGACAAATGGTTTTAAATGTATCAATAAAAAACACTTATTTTGTTTATTGAAAAAAAAAAGAGAAAAAGGTGAGAATGGCTTTTACTTCCCTACCCAAATTTGTGTCATAACAAGTTGGTTTTCTGTCTGTGATTAAAGTACAGTGTCAATTCATTTCAGCAAAAATGCATACCTTGTAGATCTCTTGTACAAGAACAAAGCTTTCATTCTGAGGCTCTGAAGCTTAATTTAAAGCTTGTTTAAACAGCTTCTTCAGGGGTTGGGTCTGACTTGCAGCAGAATGTCAGACATAAGCATGCCAAACAGATATAAATACAATTCACAACAAGCTTGTCTTGCACCTTTTTTCCAGTGCATCTTATCAGAGGTGTAGATAAAGATCTTAATCAGTGAGCTCTCCTTATGGTATCCAATGAGAAAATTTCTTTTATTTAATTATATTAGATTATATACTGAGGACTTCTACCTCCACCCTCTATTTAACTGGTAGAAAAAAGTGTTTTTTGAATTTTGCATTTGTGTAGGGTTTTTTTTTAAATGTTGGACTTGCTCAGACAACCTCAGCTGCAGTCTGAATCATTTTGTTAAAAAAAAATATACTTACCTCATACATGGCTGTTGATTTATGAACATTTTCCAAGCTGAAATAATAGGGAGTCTGCTAGTTTGATTTTAATGATGCAAAAAGTCTCATTCTCAGTTACTACCTAGAACTTGAATTGCTAGAATTGTCCCAGTGCTTTTTTAACTGGTATTTGCTGGTCATCAAGTCTTCCCTGGAAGGGTTGAAACTGATTTAGCTGATTGCTTCTTGTACTGCCAGTACAAGATGTTGTAGACAAAGGAAGAAATCTCATTACATTGCCAGTTTGGGATATTTATTATTTAGCATTTCTTAAATTCCTAAGATTGTTGTACAGAAATTAAAAGATAAGATGGTATCTGTCTGCAGCTTCAGATTCTAATAGACATAGAGCAGAAGGAAGGAGATGAAAAAAAATTTTTTGGAGCAACCGCTCCTTCACTGATCATTCTTCCTGGGTGACAGATGGTGCTTTCATTATCCTTAGCAGTGCTCCTTACCAGCAGAGAAGCCCAATTCATGCACTTATCTTCTGTGGAGGTTTAACATCTTGCTTTCTGTTAAAAATCCAGATACATTGTGGTAGGCAAATATACTTCAAAAATAGTTTTGGAATACAGAGCAAACTTTCCATTCTGTGGTTCATTCTATGCATGTTAATTATTGGAAGTGGCATTCATGGTGCTTGGGGATCATCAGGTTATGGGAAGACTGCTCTAGAAAGTCTACAGGTAGTCCTCGACTAACAACCACAACTGAGCCCAACATTTTTGTTGCTGAGTGAAACACTGGTTAAGTGAATTTTGTCCCATTTTACAACCTTTCTTGTCACAGTTGTTAAGTGAATCTCTGCAGTTGTTCAGTTAGTATCATGGTTGTTAAAAGAATCTGGCTTCCCCATTAAGTTTGTTTATCAGAAGATCACAAAAGCGGATCACATCAGTAGTGGGTTTCAATTTAGTTTGCTACCGGTTTGCTTCTGCACACGCTTCTGCGCATGCACAGAAGTGTCAGGGTGGGTAGGCAGAGCCTCCTGCTGCTACCTGTTCGCCCATTCTAGGGCAAACCAGTAGCAACCCACCACTGGATCTCATGACCCTGAGACACTGCAACCGTCATAAATATGAATCAGTTGCCAAGCATCCGAATTTTGATCATGTGACCATGGAGATGCTGCAATGGTTGCAAGTATGAAAGTCAGTCATAATTGACTTTTCAGTGCTGTTGTAACTTTGAATGGTCACTAAATGAACTGTTGTAAGTTGAGGACTATCTGTATTGTTTTTAATTGGCATCTGCATAATATAATTTTGACTGAGGAGAAGTAAAATGAAAATAATAGGAAAAGGGTACTGTTTTTATCAATCCTACCTACAGAATTATAATATGAAGGCTATCCGTATTTCTACTGTAGATATCTTCTCATGCTTTTATTACTAAGAGACTGTTTCCATGTAGAAGACTTTTTGTACTTGTGGATGCAGTGGTTAATTATATATGACCTACCCCTAATATGTGGACCGTGGTAATGTGTGTTTTCTTCTCCAAATTATAGACTATTTTTTCAGAACTGATAAGTGTACTGTTTCTCAGTCATTGGCTACTAGACAAAGGTCTGGTTAATTAGTGGTATTTTGAGTTGCATTTGTGCCCCATCTTATTTTCAGTATGAAATCTAGACTGGGATAATTTTCTTGGTCACTAAAGATGGAGCCATTAGAAAACATTTAACTTTACTATTTCTAGTTAAAAGGAATAGCTTGGGTTTTATTCCTCTTCTGTGACAGAAACCCTTCTTAGTCTGAATCTGTAATACTGTTATAATCAGTAGTTTCTACTTCTTTTGATCCTTAAGTTATATTCATTGATTTCCAGAAACCACATTTTTTGCGTGTCTTTTAGGCTTTCTATTGTTTCACATTAGTCTACCTTATTTCTTGATTTATTTTCAAATGTGAATATTTTTTCACACATTCACATTTTATATATAATTTAAAACAAAATATTAGGAAATTCTTAATTTCTTTTCTAAAATATTTCTAAAATTTGTTAAGCTGACCAAGCAGTATTGAAGCTGATAATTTGTTTGTAATGAAATTTGCAGAATTAACCATAATCTACTAAAAAATATTTTCAAGTCTAATTTGATTCTTAATGATTGCATCCATGCAGTTCTTGGAGGCTTTTTGTAAGTGATTTGCTATTATATTCTTCCAATCAATATGTTTTTCAAATTACCAAACAATTTTACAAGATGTCTGATCCAAATATAGCCAGCATTGTTTGGTTTCTGAGATTTACTCTGGTTAGTTAGATTGTGTCATTTGCAAGTAGCAAAATACAGCTGGAGAGTCAGTTTAGAATATTGGTTAAGGCATCAGGCTAGAAACCAGGAGACCATAAGTTAGGCACAAATCCAACTGGGTGACCTTGACCAACCACTTTCTCTCAGCCTATGAGGCAAATCACTTCCGAAAAAACTTGGCAAGAAACTGCAGGGACTGTACAGGCAATCTCTAAGAATTGGACACAATTAAATAACATTTTATTATAAAAATGGTTTGATTGGGAAGATATAAGATAAAGAATTCTATGTTTTTGAACTAGAGAGCTCACATAGCCCATCCATGCAAAAAATGAACTGTGAACTGTGATCTATCTGAGTTAATAACATAGAGTGCAGTATTTTCATTACGTTAACCTAGTAAAATACAATGAATTTAAAATGCTGGGGAAAAAATCTTTATAGCTGTGCTTTGCATTCTTGAATTAGTCTTCTATATATTTAACATACGTCTCACACCTTAAAAATTGTTCTGGTGCAAAACAATGAGAGTTTAAAGTTGTTGCATCTCACTTTTACAATGCAAGTTACTTCTAAACTTTCTTGCAATACTGTATTATTTCTCATTTATTTTACAAAATACTGTATGCCACAATAATCAGGGATTCTTAGCAGCTCACAAATACAATTCCTAAAACACATAATAAAAGGAATAAAACATAACTAATAAAAGCTCACTTAAACCCAAACAACAAAGCAATCATTTCCAATATATCATCCTTGATGTACAAAGATGCAACAAAAAACCACTATCTCAACTGCTTTCCCAAAGATTAAAAATATGGGAGATTAGACTAAATTCGTGGGGCTATGTGCTCTATAAGGCTTGTTTCTGAACCTACTGTAACTCTCCACCTTCATATGAGGGGGGAATCCTCAACAAATCAAACAGGATTATATGTGTTGCAAAAGAAAGGACAGACTGCAAGTCAAATAGAACATATAATTTATGTGATAGCTGATGCTTATCATCTGCCTGCTGTATAGATATCACCCAGATTAAATCCTCTGCTAATATATTTTGAGGATAAACAGCCTGTTCATGTTTCTGAAATTCAGTTTGAACTTCTTTTATCCCATCCAGTCCCTCACTCCTCCAAATGCCAAGTTGGAACCTCCACTACACCACCTGTTTGGAGATATTTAACAGGATATCATCAGCATATTGATGATGCTTTACTCCAAATTAGTAGATGAAAACTCCCAACACTTTCTTACAGATGTCCAGTAGGATAAGAAGAAGGACCAAGCTCCACACGGGAATGGCCAGTAACTTAACTTCTCACCCCATCTCATTCCCTACCCCCCAATTACTTACAACAACCTCCTGTTTAGGAAAGAACAAAATCATAATACAGTGCCTCTAACATCCAATCCTCAATAGATTGGAATAAGCACTCCAGAATAGCATGATCAGTGGTATATAAATGCCACAGAAAGCCTGGTAGGACCAACGGCTCACATTTGCTCTGGTCAGATTCTGTTCTGGATCCTCACAAGAGTGGCCAGTACAGTTTCCTTCCCTTGCCTAGATCTGCAACCAGACAGGAAGGTATCTAAATAATCTACTTCACTCAGGATCCTCTAAATCTGACACTCTGCCACCTTCTTCACAACATTCCCCCCCAAAGAATTGATTGGGACCAAGCAGTAGTAGTTCAACGCAGCTGAACTATCAGAATAGTACCATTGGAAGGCAGTTGGCATTGATATGTAGGTAGTTGTCAATTTACTACTAGTTAGAACTGGCAACTTGGTTGCTGAGTAAAGCAGTCATTCAGTGACATGCCAGGTTTCACACAATAACCACAACCCTGGCTCTCCCAGTTGCAGTCATTAAGTGGATGGAGGAAAGGAGCTGACTGCCAAACAAGGGCAGGCAGTTCCTCTTGTGTATGGAAGAGAATAATCTCAACTTTACATCTCCAACATTGTCCCCCCCCCCCCCCAATATAGCTTTAATATGCTGCAGGAAAGTGACTGCATTATCAGATAGCAAATATATCATTCGTTAAATGTGGATTTTTGTAAGACAATCTACAAACTAAAGGAAAAAGTTAAACATGGTTTCCTATAAGAAATAGCTTTCAAAAAATAAACATAGGTTAATACATCAACCTTGCTGTCTGCTACAGGCAGATATCCTTTCTATTTGGGGACTGGGGAAAAAAACGAACTGAACAAATAGAATTTAGTGTTCCAAGATAGAGAGATGGTATGCATTCCAACCACAGTAAAGGAGAAATGTTATTTTTTTGTGAGAAAGAATCAGATAGTCCATTTAAGGTTTGGGCTGTAATGGGTTATTAAGCTAATGTATTCGACAATAAGTTTGTCAAAACCTTATCAAAAATACAAAAAACCTAAATAAAACACAGGCACTTCCCCCAATTTTTTGTTAAGATAAGGAGTATGTTTTTGAGCAGTTTTCCTCTTCTTTGGCCATAAAGTTATGATGACTATATTTTTTAAGAAATTAATCTTAAAGTAAGTTTAAGTTTAACCACGAAAATCCAAGTTTTATTTCTCCAGCCCAGTGCAGGAATTCCCTTGTGCACATGGAAGAGAGGAACTTCTATGCTGGGTTGGAGAAAACAAAGTGGGGATCCCAAAGACCCAAGTTTTGCTCTTGCACCCCACATGTTCTCTTATGCACAGGGAGGGAAGAACATCTCCTGTGCTAGGCTGAAGAAATAAAGCTCAAATCTCTAAGATCTCTGCAAAGATCACAAAAATCTGAGCCTCCTTTCTCCAGCCCAGCACATTCTAATAATAATCACAGTAGCAAATAATTACTTGTGTTGATAGCTAATTTTCTGCAAAGATGCCATGATTTATCAAGGCTCTATGGTGCTACACTAAAGCTTTTGCTATAGTGGTAATATTGAGAAAAGGCATACCAGCGTCCATAAAGAAGCAATGAACTAGTACTTTATAGCTGCAAATGTTCACAGTGTGTGTTTACAATTCATGAAATTATATAGAAGACCATAATAAACTCTACTGAGGATGAGTTGTGAAGAGATATGATGTAATCCTGTGATGTTCTTGATTTATAGCACTTTCTTGTTAGGAATGGGAAACCATTTTTTTCCTTTGTTTAGATAAATCTAACTTTTTGCATTAAGCTGTCCAACAGGTATGTACATGCTCTTTATTCCTTCTGGGAAACAGAATCTGCTGACTATTGTAGAAAGTATGTTATGTTTCTTAGGTTCACACACCTTTTACCTTGACATTACTAAATTTATCCTCATTGCTTAGATTTAGCTTGATTGTTTTTTCCTTGTACCTTGATAGAGGAATGATTTTTGTTCAAAAGCTGAAAAGGTGAAAGCTGCTTTGTGTTTGATAGTTGGTTTGTGTTTGATTAAAAAGCAGAATGTAGTTGTTTTCCAGTGACATAGCAAGTGGATATTGACTATAGAAAGCAAGTGACATTTCACAACATTTGAACTGAAATTATGTGCAGTGTTGGCAAATATTTGTTCCCAAGCCTGATTTTTCTGGCATTCAACCATTGGCAGAGCAGGAATTAATTATTGCTATGCATATTAATTTTTTCTGCAAAATTTTTCTTCTCCTGCCATTAAGTAGTGTTATACTAGTCAGATTCATTTTCTGTTTTTGAGGAAAGCTGGAAGTTATCATATCTAGGAGCAATATCGTTTAGGTGGGAGAACTGGATATAGAAAGATCAAGCAGCCCTCTTACAATTCTCCTCTAAAATTCTTCTTCTTCCCCATAACTTATTAGCAATTCTTCATTCCTCACACATAGATTTGTATTATGAGGGAGAGATAATGGTACCAATTTTTGCAATATAGTTCTCCCTTTACATGAGATTTTGTAACGGCGAATAGCATAGTTTTAATTGCTGGTGTTTTGCTTGTACAGCTAGCACTCGACTTATAACCATAATTGAGACCAACATTTTTGTTGCTAAGTGAAATACTTGTTAAATGAACTTTGTCCCATTTTATGACCTTTCTTGGCACAGTTGTTAAGTGAATCTCTGCAGTTAAGTTTAGTATCATGTTTATTAAGTAAATGTAGCTTCCCCATTGACTTTGCTTGTCAGAAGGTCACAAAAGGGGATCACATGACCCTGGGATACTGCAGCCTTCATAAATATGCATCAGTTGCCAAACATCTGGATTTTGATCATGTGACTAGAGATGCTACAACGGTTGTAAGTGTGAAAAATGGTTATAAGTCACTTTTTACAGTGCTGTTGTAACTTTGAATGGTCACTGTTGTAAGTTGAGGACTACCTGTAGAGTTTTTCTTTGGTTTTTTGTGTCTTCCAGTCATTGTTGCCTCCTGGGCAAGTATCTGCAGTTTTCTTGGCAAGGTTTTTCTGGAAATGGTTTGCCATTGCCTGTTTCCCAGGGCTGAGAGAAAATCACGACCCAAGATTATCCAGCTTCATGACTAAGGCAGGACTAGATCTCATGGTCTCTTGGTTTCTAGCTTGGTACCTTGACCACTATCCCAAACTGGCTCTCTGTAATAGCTGTTATGACTTACTAATGTATGCAGAAGTTAAATTGAAGTACAGATATAAATAATAATAATGTCCTTGAAACAAGATTGACTCCTAATCCTTCCATAGATGTTTACGTAATTTTCTAAGTAACAATCTGGAAATTGTTTGTCAATGCCATCTGCTGGATTTTTCTTCTAAAGACTTTCCATTTTAGCTTACAACCTTGATATTTCCTGATAGTTTCCTATCCAAGTATTAATCAAGGCTAACCTTACTTAGCTACCAAACCCAGAAAAGGTTAGCCAACTGCTACCATTTGCTGAGACATGTAAATAATAATATCCATAATAAATGTATTTAGTTATATTTACATGCATATTTATCAAGAAAACAGTAATCCTTCTAAACATAATGGGGCTTACAAATAACTTTATAGATTGTATTTTAATATTTGAAGATTTTTTCATACTGTTCAGATATTGTATTCACTTCTCTAAACCACACGCTATAGGATAAATTTTGTTTTCTCCTTAGTACATCAATTTCATAACATGTTTTTATCTAACCACCATTTGCTATGGCATTGAATCAAGCAAATTATGATTGTTGTTAAACTCAAACTGTGGATTAAAGTGGTTTTGTGGTCTACAGTTCGAAATTGTTACTAAGTATAATTTGGTCAGTTAAGATATAAGTACAGTTGGAAGAAACTAAAATACAGGAGAATACTAGTGTTTGAGAAAGGAGAGGAAAGTGAGAATTTTTAAGTACTTTAGTAAACCATTCAAATTTGACCCCAACCAAATAAATATTTAGTCATTCTCTGTAAAATAAGCTAACATCAATATCTACATTCATAGCGTAGGGTTTATTCTAGACTACCTAGTAAATTCAGGACAGGCCAAATTTTCAGTTGCAATGACCATTCTTTCTTCCGTAAAGGATTATTAATCTATAGTAAATCAAATCAAATCAAATCTGTCTTGAACTGATCTTCACTGCTGGTGATTTTATGTGCATCTGTATGT
>JANHFM010003099.1:0-12687 GCA_032468115.1 Grayia smithii
TTTTGTGGCTCCCGGTGTTTTGTTTTCTGTGGGAAACAGGCCCAAGTGGCTCTTTGAGTGTTTAAGATTGCAGACCCTTGGTATAAGATAAAAGAAGAAAGGAAGAGCCAGTTATCTCCATGCCTTGCAGCACCCCTTTAAACAACTCTGGCAATTGCAAACTTTACAAGTGGTGAGATAGCAGAGAAGATTATTGGCCATTCACTCCCTTCTATCTAGGACATAATATATAAGCGTTGCTTGACCAGGGTCCGCAGTATTATCTGGGACATATCCTCTTCATGACCTGTTTTCCTTGTTAATTTCTGGGAGGAAGCTTCATGGTATCCAAAGCAGAACATGCAGATTCGGTCACAGTTTTGTTCTATATAGTATCAACTTTGTGAATCTCAAACGTCCTCTTACTAATATGTATTGAAGATTGACAGTGGTGTGTGTGTGTGTGTGTGTGTGTGTGTGTGTGTGTGTGTGTTAGTGGTGGGTTGCTACCAGTTCACCCTGGTTCAGGCAAACCGGTAATAGCGGTGGCAGGAGGCTCCGCCCACCTGCCCAGATGTCATCAAATACACTCTGCACGTGCGCAGAAGCTTCTATGCATTTGCAGAAGTGGCATGTGCACAAGTGAAGCGAGCATGTGTGCGAGCGAACCAGTACCAAAGGTAAGTGAAACCCACCACTGGTGTGTGTGTGTGTGTGTGTGTGTGTGTGTGTGTAGGTACATATATATGTATATATATAGCATGTGTATATGTATGTTATGTATGTGTACACTTCTGAGAGCTGACAACAGAATAAATAAATAAATAAATAAATAAATAAATAAATAAATAAATAAATAAATAAATAAATAAATAAATAAATAAATAAGAATTTTGAGTGGTTAGAGTCTTGGAAAAACAGTCTAATGAATACAGAAAATCCCAGTCTTCAAATTTCAACCTAATCATTAAGTTCACTCAGTCAGCAATATATTTTTTTAAAAATAATGTAAAACATAATCCCTTTCAGAAATATCAAGGTGACTTTAGTGATTTTATCTCATCTGGGAAGAAACCATGAAAATTAAGCATTTAATCATAATTTAGTTCATGAAATAGATAATAAAAATATTAAAGGCAAGTACAAAGAAAGATCACATTACAGCTAAAAGTAGGAAGAAGACTTATAAAATGTATACACGTTTTTAAGACTCTACAGTGATTTTTCATCTTTTTGAAAATTTATTTATCAAGAGGAAACCTCGAATGATTTGATAATATTTGAAGTCAAGGTGTCTTTCTTTTTCTATAATGAATTTTGGCAGTTCATCTTTGATCTATGAAACAATCTGTAATCTCACTGAGCTTTAATCATGGGCATAATGGATTTTCTTGTTGTTCTCTGACAGTTAGAACCACGGTTGTTAATTAGCAAATGCATAAGCTTGTCCTCACACAAAAGCAAGGTTACAAATGACAGACAAAATGTAGATTGCTTGTCATTCTTGGGGATCAAAAGAACAGAAAAATAGTCTACGGTGCAGGCAAGCATTGGCTGTTGATGACAGAAGAATATGTCTTTACAGGATAAAAAAATGGCCATTGAGATTGTCTGTTTTTTTAATATGGGCAGATCTCATCCTTAAATCATGTATTTATGAAGAACTTCCTAGCTGGCTTGCAAGCATTTTGTTAGATAAACTGAGTTTGAAGGGCAGATGCTACTACCTATAGGCCTGTTCACATACTTTGCTTACAGCTTATTTTCACTGGGGGATCCATCCAATTAGCACATACAAAAAGTCATATAAAATGTCCAGAGTTTCTGGGATTTGAGTGGCATATAAATCTAGTAAATTAAGGTTGGTCTCACAGTCAGCCAGATGTTTAGATTGGATTTAACATCTTTATTCACCTATTGACTACTTCCCAAGAAGCTGGAATGGACAGATGGTATCATTACAGGATGTAAGCTGTTCCAAGTAAAGCTGTCTTTTGCAATTGAATGATGCTGATTATGACAATGGCAATGGTGTTTACTATTATACTAAAGCAACCTTAGTTTAAATCTGTTGTACAATGATCTTATTCACAGCAGTCACTTCTATGATCACAAAAGATCTTTTCCAATATGCCATCTTCACAAAAGTGTCTATTGTAAAACTGTTATGCCAATTCCTGTTCAGTAAGATATAAGAAGCTGTAGTTCCACTGGATCTATGAAGTGAAACTCCTTTTAATCTAATGCTATCATACCTCATGAGTAATAAATCCATGGAGATGGTACCTGTGACAAAGATCCTAACATCCCTGAATCGGGAGATCCAAGAACATATACTGAGACTATTAATTCCAGTCACCAGTGTTCAAGAACAGACCATATCACGTTTATTCTATGTAATGTCCTAGAAGAATTCTTGGGATAAGTGACTTGCTTGTCAGAACAAAATATTTTCATAACAATGGAAATAGAAGTGCTCCCCCCCTCCAAGATATTACTGCCTGAAAACAACAGAACTAATTATGAGTATTATGTACATGGCCATAATAGATTGTATGGAAATAACGTATCTGCTTGTATCTGGACATGAGTGGGGTTTGAAATCATGAAGATCTTACTTGAAGTCTGGTAGCTAATAAAACATCCCCAAATGTATAATCCGGCTCATAATGATGGGCTTTGTTAGCTCTCCTCCTGTACTGCTTTCAGAATTTCCTACAGATCGTATCAGTGAGATAACTTTAATCTGTTATCGTGTTACATTTTTGATCTGTTGCACTGTGCTTAAACCAGGTATCACCTATTTCTTTGAAAGAGCTACTGTTAGCTCCTTCAAAATTGTTTTGTTTTGGATCTTGGTCTGCTATTT
Organism: Grayia smithii; assembly: GCA_032468115.1. Classification (NCBI taxonomy): domain Eukaryota; kingdom Metazoa; phylum Chordata; class Lepidosauria; order Squamata; family Grayiidae; genus Grayia; species Grayia smithii. Next base: position 2,849 of record JANHFM010003099.1, read on the forward strand.
ACCTGATTGTATTGACCTACTTCGCTATTTGAATAAGGGCCAAGGTTAATATAATCCAAGCAGGACCAACAGATATGAACAGACTCTTGTATACATTCAGTATATGTGAGGAACAGATGAGATTTGTACAGCATTATAACAATTATGTAAAAATTGTACAGAAATATAGTAAGTTAACAAAGAGAACAGAAACTGAATCATGAAGAAGAGATTTTATTACTTCACTGAAGGCCAATAAATTAGGGTTAAACTAAAGGAATCGTGATACTTTTTTTCCCATTCAACTATGGAGAAAAGCTAAAAATACTCTTTTTTTATGAAAAGAAGTGTTTCAGGAATGGAGGAATGCTTTCAATAATGGCTACCCGCTCATGCTGGACATCCTCTCATACAGGGAAACACCTACATTTAGAAATCTAAGATTGCAGTGTTGGAGAGCAAGGGATGGATTTATTGCCCTCCATTTTCTTCATATTCCAATTCTTAGTTAAGCAGAGACTGCTGTCAAGCAGGCATTGCAAAGCTGGCATTTATGAATTTACAATTACTTAGGTAGCTATTGGCAGTCCTTCGGAGTACTTTACAAACAAGTCAAGGGAAAGTTGGAACTTTAACAGCTGGTATATTCATGAGGAGGGAGAAATGCCAACAGACAGGCCCATAAATCAGTCTGGTTTGTAGCCATCCTTCCTGATTCCAACAACCCTAAAGTAGGGCTGTTTGGCAATGAAGAAGGCTGATAAGAATCTGCATAATCTGGGGCTCTTGCCAAGATCACTCATATCAAGCAGAATTGCGCAAAAATTCAGAGGATGCTTCCGAGTGACAAATTTCAGTCAAATTGCCTCACTGAAGCGCAATCACAAATTGTACAAGAAACTTGCTTTGAAGCAAGGATAATTAATACTCACAAAATGCAATATATATCATACTATGACTTGGGCAAAGGACCCATTATTTGATCTCTTACTATTGCATTTCAGTATTGACCAACTTAGATATAGTTTTAGATTTAGTTTTACTTTTCCAAGATCCCTTAATATCTGAATCAACCATCACTCAGGGGAAGACACATGAAACCACTTAACCTTTTTTCTCATAATTGGTCAATAGAAATTTTGAATCCTATGGCTTTTGTTGCCTCTTCTTTGTCAGTGTTCATCTTCAGCTGCTAATCCACCCAGAAAAGAGGGCTGCAGCATCTAAAATTCCTGGCAATTCCCTCCCTAGTGTTAATCCTTGGGTAATTTTTTTGTAAATAAGCCTTCTCTTTGCTCCTGATTTCAGCTCAATTTGTATAATGTCTATGAATTGCATCTGACTAGAAATATTCCTTTCATTGACTCCCTTTTGTCCCTTAGGAGATTACGGGCAGTCTATCAGTAGTATCCACTAGATCATAAATATGGGCATCTATTTCATAAAGATCTGTGGGTTCTGATCTTATTGTCTGCCCCTTCCAAGAATTGGATGCTCTGTATTGAGATAACTACTGTCTCTTTCTTGGTTTGGGTCTGAGGGACAAAGTCTGAAAACTAAAGGCTAAGTTTCATTCTCCCTCCAAGAGACATTTTCAAGATTTCTCTTTAAATAGCCTTTTCCCTAACCCTAACCCTAACCCAAACCTGGGACATTTCTGAAAAACGGTCCTCTCAAATGTCTCTTGCCCTCTTCAAATTCATTTAACTCAGATTTCTAATTGTAGATATGTAGATTTATGTGCTGGGATATGAGATTCCATTATTCAGATTGTGTCAACCTCTCTGGCTTACTGCTCTGCACCCAGTTATGAGTGTCAGGGAGTAGAATGTTAAACAATTCTCTAGCAAAACTAATTTGGCCAGTTGCTCTGATATAGAAATTTCTATATCAGAGAACAACAGAAAGTTGAAACACACCTTCTGCCTGATTGTTTAGAGATTGACTCTTTCAATACACCACACCATTCTTCTCTTAATTCCTCTGTAATATTTAGTATACTTAAAATTGCTATATTTTATCTTCTAGTAATGCCTCTTGGAATGATAATAACTGCTTCCTAGACAAGGCAAGACAAACATGAGGTTAATATCAGGGCTTTTTTTACAATTTCCAACCAGCTGCCAATGCCACTCTTTCAAAAGTTATTAATAAAAGCTTCAGGGTCATCTTCAGGTTTCATCTTATAGATCCAGCCAGTCAGTTCCCCCTTTCCTCTAAGCCATATGTTGAACTCAAGAGGATTCATTTGCTTTCTCTAATCATATTGAGACTCTTGTTAATTACTGAAGAATTTTCTGTCTTGTCTGCTAATCATCCAGCTGTTGGACTACAACTGCTGTACTTGTTGTTTTTGCCATTCCACAACCATGGTGTTAGGAGGAACAGACATCCCAACTTCCCAAACTATTTAATAAAGTATTAAATAGTTAGGAAAGGAAAGGAAAGGAAAGGAAAGGAAAGGAAAGGAAAGGAAAGGAAAGGAATTCCTAACTCTCTTGCCCTTTAGTTTGGTTGCTCCACTAATATGTTTCTCTTTCCATTAACTTGCCCAGCACAAGGCTTCTTTTCCTAACTGACACAATGTCATTTTTTGCCTTCCATTTTTTCACTCACTCCAAGTAGAGATTGTCCTTTGATCATGACCCAAACTGCACCTCCTGGATCATCCAAGCCCAATCATCATGAATTCCCAGTCATCAATCTAGCAGCAAGTTCTATTTTCTGTGCTGTTGTCTTTCTCTTTGAAGGTATCACAGGAGGCTTATCAGTTAATTGTCTGGATGTCATTTTGAAGAAGTCATGCTGAGAAAGTCCAGATAGTATTTTGTTTCCCTTCATGTTATCTTCTCACAACAGTCCTGTGAATTACCTTGGGCTGAGACTGCCTTTGTGTTATGTAGTGATTCCATGTAGAGTAAAGACATGAACTTCACTTAGTCCCAGCCAAACTGATTTAAACCTTCAGTCATGAATGCAAGATTCATTCTACTCGTACTGAAAATTCACAAAGCAAGTACAGAGTCATTTTGTGTTACATCTAGATAGCATAATAAGAGACATTATGTGGAAAAATGTTCTAGTATTTTGTTAGGCAGTTTTAAGGGAATCAAAAATCCACATTAGCACAAAGATTACAAACATACAGTAATCTTACTTGGATATTTGGACACATAATCTATACCTGTCACTGGAATAGTATCTCCTGAATTACATTTACCTGCTGGCCATTAGATATGTCACCAATTCAAACCTAAGAAATTAAGACTCAGAGTAATTGCTGTGAGAACAGCTAATGTGTCATAGCTCTAGACAATGATTAAAACTTCCCCAAATATAATGGGCAGCCTCATGTCAGGCAAAAGAAATAAAAATCATCTAAACTAATTATCAAGAGACAAATTTGTTGGTGATATAGTTGCCTGGGATGGAAAACACCATTGCAAACAGTGCTTTATAGATCTTCCAATGTTTTTCAAAGCCATATTTTGTGATGGGTTTGCCATCAATGTTTGTATAGAGAAGGGAATGAATGAAGCATTGCTTTTTAACATTTAGTAACTTGAATAGAGGGGTTTGGTGATCTATAATTCATCAGCTGTCTCCAGGCAATATACTCTAAAGCATTAACTAGTTCTATAGCTAACAAAGAGTAATCAGGAGACAGAGAAAGTTATTTTCAACTGGTAATAATTAACATAGCATAGTTCACTTATTTGTTGCATGGGAATAATAGCTTGATTATTTTTGTGGAGCATTATAGAATATGACTTTAGAGTATCAATGGCAATTCTAGAGACATCTACAGGGATAGTTAAAAAGACCAAGAGGCTAGTTGCAGTTGCATGATTGAAACCCTGTGTCAGGGTTCCAAGTAACACCCCCAATGCAAGAAAAGTCTGAGGCTTGAGTTTTCTCAAAGTTACATTTTATTAGACATGTCATATTGGCACATCTGGGAAAATCCAATTTCCCTGGAAGGAAAGTTCAAGACCCTGTCCAACACCCACTTGGCCATCACGACCTAATCCAAACATTGTGCTGACTGAAGATGCCTCCCAGTTCCAATCCTCCAAGTGCAGAGCAAGTTGTCCTTGACTTTCTGAGAAAAGAATGTTATTATGACTAAATATCACCCATGCTCCATACAATCCCCCCTCCCAGTTTCCCACAGTAGTAAATGTGGCAGCCTGAAGATGCAACAAAAAGATGGCCTCCAGACCTGACACCTTGCCCCTTTTGTACATGAGCCAATGTCACATGAGTGTACTCAAGTGCTTGGTTGCAGACCCATTTTGACTTTTTATCCTCTCCACCACCACGTGAGTCCCCCACGGGGCTCTTGTGCATCTCTAAGAAAGTTTGAAACAACTAGAGGCAAATTACAATAATGACATACCACAGAGCTGGTCTACTTTTTAAATTTATACTGGAACATAGGGGACACTAGCTGAGAATTTAGTCCCCCCACCAAGACCCCACAATCTTTTAAGTATAACTTTTATTCTGAAATGAGGCAGAAATATGGGATACATGAGGAATATTTATAGCAACTATAGTTAATTAATGTTAAGTCAATTTAAATTTCAGGATAATTAGGCTAATTTATTGTTCAGCCCTGGCCCAGACAATCCACAATATCTTTGAACTGCTTTATTCAAAGCCATCACAGGAAACATGATCCAATGTTGACATATATTCCCTTTAATGTAGGTTGGCATGTTTGAGTATTATTTTTTTCTGTGGTGTCCCTTGTAGCTCTGAACTTCCAATTAACTGCCTTGCAGAAAAATAGATTTTGTAGTATTTAGTCAGCTACTCTAATTGAGAAGCCCAGAATCCATATATAGTTCTCTTGTTGGTGGGTTTTCAGTCAGATGTCTCACTGTTCTGGAATCCTGCCGCACTGCATGTTTCTTTATGGCAAGAGTCACCATGGACCAGGCATCTGTTGTGTGGGTCCCAGATCTGCCTGCAGTTTCCTATCTTCTAAGACAATTATAACTTTTCAAAAGGCATTAGGGCAGTGAATCATATACAACAAAAATAACTATAATATCTTATAGAGCATGGAATCTTCAGAGCTTTAGAGAATTCACAACCTGGCCTCTTAGACCTTCTTCATTTATCTGTGAAGAGAACGGCCTTCTTACCAATGTATGCCAAGGCCATTAGTGAAAAAGTGAAAACATATTTGCCTTAACTAGGAATAGCTAATTAATAAATAAGATTTTAAAATAAAAACATTTCAAAGGCTGAGAGACTGATAACCTTTTCCTCCAGTAAATCTTGGTAAATGAAACTTTGGGGAAACTAGTTTTGAAAGCAGGCTGCTAAGCATTTGACAGATACTTTTACTACTTCCATTTATTTACTTACTTATGGGATTTATTTACTGCTTCAGCCCACTAGCACTCTAGGTCAGGGGTGAAATCTACTTACCTTCCCTACCAGTTCAGAAGTGCATGCGCTGTGCGCAAGCGCATCACATGCACGCTTGGATCCTCTATGCATGCGCAAAGCCTTCTGCGCATGTGCAGAGGGTAAAAAACAGGTTACTTCCTGGAATGGAATTCAGGCGGGTGGGCAAAGCCTCACGCTGCTGCCGCTACCAGTTCTCTGAATGACCTGCTGCCACCACTACCGGTTCACCCGAACTGGTGCGAACCGGTAGCATTTAACCCCTACTCTAGGTAGTCTACCACATTCAGGTATAGCCTACCTTCTTCAGGTAGAGCCATTCCATCTGGTATACCCATCCCTAATACAGGCTATCTATTACCAGTATAGGCAAGGTTGGAATGGTAAATGGGGCCATGGTTCATGCTTTTTTGTTTATCCGGCAGGTCCATAGCTTCAACTCTTGACAAAGCAGTGAAAACTAAGTTATTTTGTAGAGCACGGGTGTCAAACTCATGGTGTCACATTACCAACATGTGATGTATCGCAACGTTTTTCCCTGGACCTAGGATAGGGGTGGCCTGCACATGACACATCTAGCCTATGGGCCACCAGTTTGACACTCCTGTTGTAGGGCTTTAAGGACCTAAGGCCACCCATTTTTATTGTGGTTATAGTTGATGTGATTGGATAGAATCTTGTTTATCCTAAATTGCTTCTATTTATGGATTGTTACATTTTATCTATTTGATTTTACCATGCAGTGATTGTGTTTTATTACTATAAATTGCCATGAGGCATATGAATTGACAGTGCAGACATTTAAAATAATAATAATAAAGCAATAAAATATTTCAGCATTTAAAGATAGACAAAGACTAACCCATTCAAGATTTGTGGGGAAGCAAAAATGTTTTTAGATAGGACTGAAGCTTGTTACCTGTTTCATCTGATCAATTAATACCATACACTTTTCCTCTTTTGTACCTATCTTTTAAGTCTCAATATTTTTTTATCTCCAGGATCCACCCATTACTGCTTTCAAGTCCTACCCATTTCATTGTGTCCACTCAGTCAGTGTTGTAGTAGAAAAATTTCTTCCCTTAAGGATTTCATTTACACCTGGAGAGCACACTTACATAGAAGCATATATTGATTTATTGACAATTATAATTAATCAGAGAAAGGAAATATTATTAATAAGAGAGGAGTTCTAAGAACTCTTTATTGATATATGCAAATTAAACTTTTCATTTGATTGGTTACATCATTACATTGAATCAGCAAATTAATTAATGTATTCCCTTTAGCAATTAATATATTCCCTTTAGCAATTAATGTATTCCCTTTAGCAAACTGATGACTTCTGATTGTACGTATCGATATATCATGTAAAGTACAAATTAGAAAAAGTTACTATTGTCAAACAACAAGGCTTTTCTTTTAGAACAATGATCCTCCAACCACATCCCTAAATTGTTTTATTTCTTTGACTATTACCTGAAATGCCTTGATTCCCAGCGTTAGCCACTAACATTCTCAGCCCAGGAATAAACTCCCTCTACCTGCTTTGCATTCTTGCAGTTAACAAGATCGCTGATCTTGTTAGCACCTCCTTACTTCCAGCAGGATAAGAGTTCAAATATCTCCTGGCTTTGCTGACTGTACAATAATGCTTGCCAAATCCTTTCTGAATTATGGCAGCAAGATTACTATTGTGATGGTGGTTCTATCAAACATCTTTTTTGAAATCCCTTCTTCAGTGTGAAGCCCAGTAGTGAATCTAATTGGATTCCTATTAGCCATTAGCTCTTCTTCCACATGCCTTTTGAAGCCACCTAAGAAATGATTTCAGTTCAGCAGAGTTACTGTGTCTTTCCAATCTATTCCTTTAAAAAAATATGTGGTTCTTAATGCACATTAAGATCTCATTTACCCATAAGGAAATTACAAATAGGCCTTCTTCTAGCCTTTTGTTAATGGGCCAGCTGTTTGGGGATTTCTGCTGAGCATCCCTGCTAATCTGTAAAGTGGATTAGGAGTCAGTTAAGTGGTTTCTACTAGTAACACAATTCACCAACCAATGTGCAGGGTAGATAAGCAGATTAGGACAGGAATCAGCCATTTTGCTTCAGGCCGTCACTTTCTTCTTTCCCCCCTCAGGTCTCCTTTGCAATCAGCACTTAAAACAAATGCTCAGAAAAAGAAATATAATTCAGCCTTTGCAAATACAAAAACAAACTCCCTACTTAACAAGAATATTTAGTGGAATATTCCTTGCAGTCCCCTTTGGTTTGAATTGGATTCATAGATTGTGACTTTATCATTTCTGATTAATTTGTCCCCCATCAGCAATTTGACAGGAAAGCCAATAATAAACCAACAAAAAGTGAATCAAAGAAAAAAAAAGCAGTGGAGAATGCCATCTATGATTGCCTTGGCTGTGTTCCCTACAGTTCTTCTTGTCTCAAATGTTTTAAATAGATTTACAAGAAATTATGTTCAAATAAGCCTTGAAAAAATATTTTAAAAAGAAGTGGCTGATGTTATATCAGACTTTTTTCTTTGTGTTTATTAAATTTTCTCTTAATGTTACTACAAGCTGATTTAGATATTGAAATATTGATATTAAAACTATACCTTTGGACAACTCAAGAGAAACATGACAAACTTTGCAATTTTCTTTTTGAAAGGTGTATATCTTATCTGGATGCTGTTCTTAAAGGCGGACTAGTGAAGAAAGAAATCCAGGCATGAATGGAGAGCTATATTGAACCGTGTTGAATGGAGCTTACATTCAGGAAAATGTCTACAGTATAAAACTGTAGTCTTTGTTTCTTTCTATCCATCTGCCCTGACTAAATGAAAAAATATTTTGCTAAATTGTTCTTACAGACAGGAAACCCAAAAAAAGAGAGAGGATTTTTCCCCCATCTATTTGCATCTTGTTCTATATACAATTGTCTTCTTTGATCAAAATGAAAATAACATAGTCAAATAATTGTATAAAAATTGGTAGAACTAATCTTTGGGACATTTGTACACAATGATATAGTTATTAATCTGATTTGTGAACCCATACACTGCTTCCATTCCATTCTACCATTTCCTCACCAAAACAAAATTGCCAAAACAGGAACTGCAGCTTGCAGGTGGGCCTTCCATGTGGTAGTACCCATGCTGTGGAAAGTTCTACCTCTTGAAATTCAGAGGTACCTAATTCAGAGTTCCTTTTCTAAATTCTAAAGATGGAAGTGTGCAAGGAGAAAATGCTGTGGGTCTGTACTCTTGGTATTACTGCAGTCAAAGGCAAAATCAGGTGTAATTTATTCATGCAGACAATGACTGCCAGAAATTCTAGATAATTTACTCTGACTTTAAAAAGAAAGAAGTCCAAACCTGTATAGCATATCTTATTGGAATGAGCATCTTGCTGCCTGATTCTGCATATAATGATGCTATGTGGGATTCTACATCATTGATCTTGTAAAAACACCAAATGTTTCATCCTTGACATAAATCCTTTTTAGTGCAAGCCACCAAAGAAACATATTAAATAATCATGCATCATAGTTACACATAGATCATTAAGCATTTTTCTTCTTTAATTTACTGCCATTTATCTTTGCATTATCCTTTAAAACATTGTTTCCCAACTTGGCAACTTTAAGATGAGTGGACTTCGATTTGCTGACTGGGGAATGCTGGGAATTGAAGTCCAAATATTTAAAGTTGCTAAGCTTGAAAAACACTGCTTTAAAACAACAGAAAGGCAATGCCTGAATTTATTTCATCTTATTCATTCATTCCGGCTTATATTTAATAGTTATAGCTGTAATAACTATACTCCAATTAAATATGGAAGTAAAAAACCAAAACTCAGCTTTACATTTAATTTAATGTTCCTTCCTTTGACATGCCCCACTCTTTACATTAATTCCTCCTCCTGATCGTGTAGAGCAGGGTTATCAAACTTGTGGCCTGTGGGCTGGGTGCGTCATGCACTGGCCATTCCCACACCCAGTTTAGCGAAGGGGGAAAAAGTCACAATATGTCATGTGACAATGCTGTAACGATACAGGTTTGACACCCATGGTATAGAGCAGGAGTCAGCAAAGTGCAGCTCTAGAGCCGCATGTGGCTCTTTGGGCCCTCTCTTGCGGCTCCCTGTCAGATGATCCCACCACTGGGAAGCCCCGCCTCTTCCATGACACGGGAGAGAGGCAGGAAGGAAGAGAGAGAGAGAGGGAGAAAGAGGGAGAAATAGGGGAGAGAGGGAGGAAGATGAGAGGGAGGAAGAAAGAGAGAGAGAGGGAGGGGAAGAGAGAGGAAGAAAGAGACCTGTTTAAAAGAAAATGCCCCAACATGGCTGGGAGGGGGGGTTGTCATGTGACTGGGTGGGAGTGAGTGATGTCAAGTTGGCCACGCCCACCCAGGTTTTGTGGCTCCCGGTGTTTTGT
>JANHFM010003100.1:12149-33259 GCA_032468115.1 Grayia smithii
TGGGTTAGGGAAGGGGAAGGAGGGGGTATTATTAAAAAAAAAATTGTAAAACTTTTTAATAATAATAAAAAAACGTAATTTAAAAAAAATTAGAATGTGCAGAAATAGACTAACACAATAAGGAAAAAGAAGAAACTGAATACTTTTTGACATGGTACTTTTTCATCAATGGTTAGCTAATAAAAACAGAAGTTAGAAACATGGAAATATAAGAAAAGGATAGAATTAATATCAATGTAATGACTACTGCTGTAAACATTTTGATTATTATCAACACATTGTTCAACTGAAATTGGAATTTTTCTATGTTATAAAATAAAATAAATAAAAATATTTAATATTGGTGTATTGTTTTACTTTTGCACAATGGATTTAATAACTTTGGAAGCAAATGTTTACCAAGCAGGTATTAATTAACATAAACATTATTATTATTATTATTTGTAGGTGTCTCTTCTTGAAAAAGAAAGAAATTACTTTTTCAAAAGTTTTCCTAACATATATTTCATTGATCAAAAGTGCTGTTCTTCATTCTTTATATCTATCCAAATGAATGTGCTTAAGCACATCATTCAATTCTTTATAATTTCGTCTGCATTAGGGGCATTTCAGTATTGACAGCATATTATTGTTGTGGATGTTAAAGTCAAGAGCAAGGGAAAGTTTAAAATAAAACTTATAATCTTCCATTAAAGCAGGTGTAGCAAGTCCCATCTTCATTGTTTATATTTCTGAAAGAGGCAGGCAGGAAATCAGAATTGGCTGGAAAAAACAGTTTAATGCAGAGCTGGTATTCTAAAAATAAAACCAATTACAAATTCTGTAGTGTATGGAAACTAATTTATCTGTATCATTATTTCAATCCTTTGACTATTGGGGAAAGGAATCTCACCTGATATCATGAGGCCAATTTGTATGTGATCTGAGAAATTTACAAAAACGTTGTTCATTGGGCATTGCCATCTTAGTATCAACATTTCTATCTTTGTATTATATATTTTCCTCATGATTGAACAAGAGGCTTTGTAATGAAGACAAGGCTAAACAGTCAGTTGATGCAATAAATGAGGTGTTGGACTAGAAACCAGGAGTCCCTGATGCATACTTCAGGTCCCTGCAATTAAAGAGTATCATATTTCAGGGCCTAGGAAATACGTCTTCTCATTTGTGGTGATTGCTGTCTAATTCATGGTGACTGCTGTCTCATTCATAGTGACCTCTCCAGAGATCCCAATGGCTTCCATCCTGAGGGTGTTTGGTATTGAAAATTTGGTTTTGCATCCAAGCAAATAGAAGGATTACTAATTTGTCAGTTTGGGGAAATGAAGATTTTACAGTATCCTTCCCCTGGAGTGGGGTGGGAATGGAAATTTTACAGCATCCTTCCCCTGCCATGCCCACCAAGCCATGCCACCAAGCCATGCCATGCCCACCAAGACACACTCACAGACACAGTAGTAAAATTTTTTGAAACCCACCACTGTGCTGTATTATGGATCCAGTGCAGCTTCCAAATGCTTTTTAAAGGCAGCCCTATGAAGAGTAGATTGCAATAGTCCAACCAAGAAGTGACTGCAAGCAATGCCTCTCAAATTAGTGCAAAATATAAATTTGTAGGGCTTTTGGGCTACAGCTGCCACCAGCTCCTTTAGTCAAAACTATGTATCCAGGTGATCCCCCAAGTTTCCCACTAGCTCCAGAGGACTGCTACTGTATTCAAAACTAATGATGGAACATTTCCAGATCTGTCTCCCTAATTCTTCAGTCTTAACAGAGTTAAGATTCTTCCTGCTCTTTCTCATCTACATCTTCAGAGCCCTAAATCACTGAGAATGAATCTTGACAGCATCACTTATATAGTCTGGAGCAAAGATGTAAAACTGATTATTATCAGCACTCTGCTTATGCTTAACCTTCTGTTGATGAATGACCTCACCTAGCAGCTTCATGTAGATATTAAACAAAAGTTGGGAAAGAAGCAAGTCTGAAATACACAAAATAAAGGATTTTAGACAGTGATGAAATCCAATTTTTTTTTACTACCGGTTCTCTGGGCGTGGCTTGGTGGGCATAGTGTGGCTTGGTGGGGGTGGCAGGAGAAGGATACTGCAAAATCTCCATTCCCTCCCTACTCTGGGGCCATTAGCAAATGATTAGCAATCATTTCAGTCATAAAACACACAAAAACACTAAGCTGGGTCAGATGCCATAATGAGCTGGGATACAATTGTTCATTTAAAAATGGTGAATGAGAAACCATAGTGTCTTGTGGAAATGCTTTCTTTTTTCCTAAGTCTTTAGTCCCTTTCAGATTTTTTTTCTCTTTAGTCACTTAGAAAAATGGCTATCGATACCTCAAAACAGCAGTGTCAAATGCACTCAAAGTCTTCTCTTTTTGTTATTATATCAGCACAGCTGATTTCAGAAAACATTACAAGTATCTAATCAGGAAATGGCTCATATTTTTTTTTAATGTTATAATTAAAAACACTGTACATATGTCTTTCTGTATGTACAGCCTTTCTGATCACCGTATTCTGTAAGATCTTAGTTATGAGCACAAAGTAACCATGCCAGATTACTGATTTGTTAGGCAGATATCAAGGAGCTAAATAATTCTCAAAAGAAACTATATTTGAGTAGTGGGTGTGTATACAAAATACTGTGTATGAATGGGTTGAGCTTTGATTAGGAAGACACAGACTCTGACCCAGTTGACTACACCACATACTGGTTCCATTTGAAGCTACTTTTTCTCCATATAATGTATTCTATAGACAAAGATTATGTTATATAAATCCAAGCAAGCATGTTAATGGCACTAAGGTGTTATATACCATATTGTACGAAAATGACAGCAAAGGGCAGAGTTGCATTTTCCCTAAGCCTTTTTTATATGTATATACATATTTTAAATTTCCATAATATAGAAGAGCTGCATGCTGTGACTGAGAATTAGTTTTGAGAGAAGTAGGATTGCTCTTGTTTGTTCTAAACTAGTATTAACTTTGACAACTTTAGGATATGACAATTTCAACTCTTTCTCAGAATTCCTCAATCAGCTGTATTTTCTGAGGAATTCTGGGAGATGAAGTCCATATATCTAAAGTAACTAATGCTGATAAACACTATTCAAGACAAAAAAGCACTTTTTGTCATTTAAACATAGCTCTTGAAATGCTGCTTTCTTGCTGTTTAAATAAATCTTGTCACAGAAAACGAGTAATCTACAACATTTTAAATTATTATTTCTTTTTCATGATGTTCGTTTATTGCCTAGTGTTTAACACTAAAACTTTGCTGTGGTTTTTAGTTTTAAATACAGTTTTGCTTCTAACATGTTTAGGGTGAACAGCTAAAGTTGTTTAATGAGCATTTATAACTAGAAAGCCAGCAAGTGCTGTTAATTTTAGTAAATACTAAACACATCATTTTTTTGACTTCTGTTAAAATATATTTCTTGATATTCACAGTTGTATTTCAATAATATTCTTTAAGAATTGACTGAAATTTAATTCAGTAACTTGTAACTTCTTAAGCCTAATGAGGCTGGGATTTCTTGTATGTCTCAAGACAAGAGAAAAACTTCATTTGCTATATTTATGGTCTAAAGGTTGCACATATGAAGATTTCCTATGAATACAATGTCTCACAAATCAAGAATAAGATGGGGGGAGGTTTAATGGAATGTGGCTTCTTTGAAATAGATGAAAATATTAAGGGTTAGTTTGAAAAAGAAAACCCAAAATATTAGGGATTAAATTTCAAAAAAGAAAACTACTGTATAAACTTAGTTTATTGGAATGTAGAAAATGAAACATACATTGATAGTAAGGGGAAGAAGTAAGCTCTGAAGCCATCCACTGTTACCCCATAAGCCTCTGTTATGTTTTGCAACAGATTTATACAGCATTCTGTGCTTGCTTGTATGTTTGCATCCCTTATGCCTTGACATACAGCTGCAGGTGGTAATTCAACCATATCAGCTAATCTGAAAGGTCATGGCAGCATTTGCTAGTGTTGAATTTCTTGCACTTTTAAGCCTTATGATCCTCAATAATTCTAAACTAAATGTACCATTTTGTCTGAACACTTATTTTCTGTAGCAGTGTATACATTGTCAAATTAGTAACATAGCCTGTTGTTATTCTTGGGCTTTACAATGCATTTCAACATTTGATTTAAGCAAAGGTCAAAGCTGCAGGACAGAAATGGCAATATAGTTTTCAGCTATCACATGAAAGGAAGAAAATATAGCCTTCCCTAAATTTGGCTTTTAGACATGCTGTCATGCTAGTAGCCCTTGCAGTCTCAGTGCTCCTTGTAGAACATTACGTAGTTGCACTCTTCTCTCCTTCAGCTTTTGATCTATATCCAAATTACTCTTTAGATTTTGTATTTTTAACTTTTAAATGTCCATTACTTCCCCCTAGATTTCAAAATGATAGACAATTTCAGAAAAAAATTAATATAGATTATTGCAAGATCTATTATTATATATTCTATTTCTAAATATTGCAAATACAAATTTTTAAAAAATCTGTGGATGTAGATCAGGCTGCACAATTCCCAGATATTACTTCTACATCTGTTCTGTGCATGCAAGGACATTTTGCATAGGGATAATGATTTGATAATTTGCTTCACTTTGTTGCAAAGGTCTTTCAAAGCCAAATGCCCCTGAATAAAGATATTTCAATGTATTGGGAATTTAATATACATAATATACAGAGAACCTTACAAGTCTTGTTTTTTACATGATATAATTAAAAGTACGTCTTTCTTCCAATCAGAAATACTGTAGGTACCTACTGACAGTATTATGACGTGTCTTAGCACAGTATCCATTTTCTTTGGTAGAGAGAAAGGACAATTGCTGGCTATAGTTCAATTATAGATTAGCAATCAAAGGGAGGTTATGTTGGGCAGTAAATGCATAATTGTTATGAGAAATATTCTAAATCTTAGTGGATAAAGACACTTTATGTGTAGTTGGATTCCAGCTAGGCAAATCCTAGAGATTTGATGGAGGCTTCATAAGTCCTGTTATTTTTATTGTATGAACAATATAATATGATACATAATAGTATTATAAAACAATAGAAAAATATAAGAGTTCTGTTTTAAAGCCCTCGGACATTTTTTAGCTGCTAGGTTTGAATCTTATAAAAAATTTGATTATTCTATGGACGAATGAAGTGATTTGTGAAGCTGATGGAGACAGTCTTAAAGATTATATGTAGGAAATCTTGGGCCAATCAAATTTGAGTCAGAATCCATTTTGGAATGTATTTCATGAGAGTGAAGATACTAACTATACCAGGGGTGAAATTCAGCCAGTTCCTACTGGATCGCACGATATGATAGCCTCACCCATCCATGCGGACGTCATGATGTCCCTGTTTTGCAATGATTTTCAGCCTCTCCACATGCTCAGAAGACTTTGCACATGTGTGGATGATGGTGCGTGTGTGCATGGTACGCATACATTTGCGAACCGGTAGGGAAGGTAAGTGAATTTCCCCCCTGATCTATACAATATACCATCTCTGCCTCATTGTACACTTTGCACAGTGTCTTCTAGTTAAATATTTTTATATTGATCTATAAGGATAAACTAAAATGATTGACTCTAAATCTAAATAATTTGCATTTGCATCCTCAATATGACATAAAACTGCATGTTTAATAGGAGATAAGCTTCATTGTACAAACATTACAGCATTAGAAATGTTGTACTGCAGATGTTGCAGCTTATAGATTGTAGAGATGAAGGTTCACAATATTATTTTCCTTCCATTTCCATTACTTTATGTGTTCAAAGACATAAAGTATAACTAGATAATTAAAAATTAATTTTAAAAAATGAATGACAGCTATGAAAATTATTTATTAGTTATAGCTGGGAGGTCCAAGCTGTCAGTATTAATCAAAATTAATCTTCCATAGCTGTGTAGAACACAGCACAATTATTATACTTTATTATTTTCATTTGGGAATTTGAAATATTCACATACAACCAAGACAATCAAACTTTATTAGTATTATTCAATGTTCATCAGGTTTGCTTTTTCTATATAACATAGTCCAAATAATATGATTCAAAACAACTAACTGGAATAATGTGGAAGAAAAGAAAAGAAAATCACACAATCTTCATTTATAAAAATACAAACAAATGAAAACAGTGAGGCTCCAGTTTTTATCCTTTAATGTGTATCAGTCTGTATTAATTCTGTGATAAGAATGGGGGCCTGATTTTCTTGCTTAACTTTACATTTTTTTATACATATATCATAATTATTTGCATTCTATAGCTGACAGCATGCTATTAATGTTATTCATTATATAACTTATTACCTTGAAAAAAAGCAGATCATGTAATCTGTATCAGAGTTCTTCCACCCACCCACAAATCAGAGCAGTAGATCAACGTTTCCCAACTTGGTACTTTGTAGAATTTCTAGCTGGCTTTTGGTCATATTAGCTAAGAATTTGTAAGTCCAGTGTATCTGGAAGGAGCTAGATTCAAGAAGATGGACAATAAGATTTAATAGATTTAGCAAATGAAGTACATTACTTGTGGTTTTTAATTCTCACTGATTGTATTGGTTCATGAACAAATCAATTTTTCAATGTATTAATATATTAAGAAGATGGTCAAATAACAGAATTTGAATATGAAGGAGAGCTTGGATTTAGGTCACTCATTCTTAAAAATTGAATGTCTTCATATGGCAGAAGAGAAAAAAGATGGGAAGCACACAAGTGGCATGGTTCATATATACGTACAAAACTCTTAGGCAATAGTGCTGAAGAGTAATGGGAGTGTTTCTTTTCATCTTTCCATTGTGATGTTAATTGCCAACTGTTTAGCAAAGGAAACTCTTGCATTAACAGGCCCTGTTAGCATGTTCTTTCTTTTTTAAAAATTAAGTATTTAATTTATATTGCTAAATATATTTATATTTTTTGAATTCACGGAAAATGAGACTATACTACAAAATAAATATGATCAAACCAGAACAGATTGAAGCATCACACCTTCATAATAGGTTAAGAGACAGCAACAATTGAATATAAGTTGATATGCTGCAAACTCTTGATTCATATAGATACTTAATGTTTGAAACAGAATGGTCCTGTATAGAATGGCTGCATATACAGTACATATGCATTCCATGTGCATTCTTTTTCAGCAATATTTTCAAAGAGGAAAGGAGTCTTATTTTGGTTTTAAGAGTAGGCATTGTTACTCTTTGGAACATGCAGATAAGAAATTCTAAATACAATTCCTCTAAATACAATTCCAATACTATTCCTTTTTGATGGAGTTTTTGTTTCTCCTACCATCACAATATAGCCAGCACAATGAAAATAAGTAGAGTGCAAAGCAGACTATTAAATCATAATGATACAAAGTTACAGAAAATACAATGAACAAAAGGAAATAAAGTATCTTGTAAGCAATATGCACAAGACACTCAGCAGGTGAATTATAAGCTTCATTTTGCTGGCCAGAAATTCCTCTATGATCAAAAAAAGCCTGCTTATCATGTCTGACAATATTAATTTTCTTTTCAGTTATTAAACCTTCTGAATCTAAGCTCGTCTTTTCTGTTTCTTCAGTGGGTTCCCTAATTAAAATTGTGGGCCTTATTTGTTTTTCTGGACCGAACTCTGTTTGATGGGAAAACTGGCCTATGTTTCCTTCTCTATTCTCACTAGGAGGAAATTCTTGCGGATTAGTGGTATTTAGAATAACATGAGTTATTTCATCTTTGGGGTTGAAGTAACATCCAGACTGAGCTGCAATTTCAGTTGAAGGATCTGTGGGTGGAGGCAACATCTCTTCTACTTCAGCAGTATGAGGGCCTACAAAGCCTTTGGGAGATATCACTGAGGAGTTTTTATAACAGCTTCCCACCAATTTTTCATTCAAAGGGCATATTTTTGGTTCAGTTATGGGTCCTATGTGAGAAAATGAACTCCAGATGCTTCCTTCTTCAGCTTCTTTATGAAGAATTCTTTGTGAAGAATGTTCTGAATGTTTCAATGGTACTTCACAATGCACACCTTGTTCAGAAACAATTTTTCCTTCTGCTGAAAAAGGACAAAATATTTCAGTTGATGGTGAATTATTTACATAATTATGTTCTGCTTTGGCAAGCATTTCATTTGTTGCATGTGTTGAAATCATTTCCATATGTACTGTTTCATATGTGGGCACATTATTAATATCTGAAGATATTTCAAATTTGGTATCACATAATACACCCTCTCTATTGCATTGACAAAGAGGATAATGTGACCCATCATTTCTTCCTTCATGTATATCAAATACCATTTCCTTTTTCTCTGTGGGCCTGTCACTTAGTGCAGTCTCTTGGGGTAACTTAACAATTACTGCTTTTTCACCAGCAGACATTTTTTCAGGAATACTTTCTGATGTCATTTTAATTATATAAGCAGCTGTAACTACTTCTGCTTCTCCTGTACTATCATGTTTAGTGAGTGAAGTCTCCTCATACCTTAGTGCATCTTGGCAAGTAAATAGTTCATCTGTGGGACTTACTTTCAGACATCTTGTATTGTTATTAATACCCCCCATGGCTTCAACTCCTGTTAGTTCCTTCATCTGCACTCTTTTATTTACTTCACTTTGCCTTTCTGCCAACTGATTTTCTGAATCATTCCACCTTTGAATCATCAATCTGTCCCAGGTACTCTGATCTTTAAGAATAACCATGTCAGGTTCACTTTGGCGGGGTTCTATCTCAGAAATATTTCTGTTTGCTGGATTATTACTCTGACTGTACTTCCTTTTTGCTAAATTGTTTCTGCTACCAGACATTTTCTTTGTATTTATTAATATAGATTGCATAAAGATATTTTCATCAACTGATGGTACAACATGGGATTGACTCTCCCAAAGTATATTATGAACTTTCTCAGGGATTCTAATTTCTTCTTTTTTTGAGTCACGATTTGGCTCATCTATAATGCAACTTTTGCTTTCTGATTTATTTTTATCTGAGTTTCCACTATCACTTAAATATGGAATCCCTATTGATTTTGACATTTGCTCTTCTTTTATTTCACCTGGGACACTGAAAGTCATTACTTCTTTCCTTTGAAGTGACTTAGCTAGCCTGTTGATTTCATAATTATCACATAAAACATGTTTTCTATATCTGTTGGTAAGAGATATTTGTTTTTCTGGAGAGTTCTCTAAAATTCTCAGCATGATTTCTTTCTCCTTATCAACATTATACTCAGACTTATATTTTTCTTCTACAATGCTTTCTGAATGAGAGCTTACCAAATAATTTTCTGTGACATCAGCACTAGCTAAGGCATTACTATTTAAATCTCTGTTTACACATAATTTGTTTTTGCTTTCAACTTTTTCTCTTTGGGGTTCATGTCTGATAATGTTTTCTGAATTTAATTCTGGAATTTGGAAAGCTATTTCCTGCTTAAATTGTTCCTCAACTGTCTTGATATTATTATACTTTCTTTTCAATGCATTTTCTTTTAATTTCCCTGCTTCATCATCTTCTAAGGAAATTGTCTCCCTTGCTTTTTTGAAGTTATAATCAGCCTCACCTATGAATAATGTCTCTTTTGTTTTATTTCCTGCAACATTCTTAAATTCATCACTTGGTGCATATTCTTGATGCATTCCACAATTGCTTGAGACAATATCTGGAATATAGGCAGTCTTGATTTCAGACCAATATTCTGGTGAGGAATAGATTTCATTTGGATTCAAATCCTGTAAGGACTGTGCACTTTTGTTTAGTGAATCAACCTCCCTGCATTTTTCTGGGAATAATAACTGCTTATCATTTCCAATGGAACATGTTTGATTATTCTGCAGTTCTTTGTCTTGTAAAGCATGTTCTGTAGAAGAGCTTCTAGGCAGAGGTTGTCTAATCAAGCCAGACTCTAGTTTGTCCCCCAGTTGTTGTAGTTCATTTGGAAATCTAACTGGCTCAGTTGCATAGGAACTCCTTTCATTCGTTGAAGAACTTCTGCTTCTAGTCAAGTGCTGACTTAGCTGAAACAAGAGAATAAGAGTGAAAATATATGGGAATGTATATGTGAATAGACTATATGCCCACACTCATACACACATGCATGAAAAGGGGTTCAATTCAAAAAAGAACTTTTTTCCAATAAAACCCATTTTCAGAAAGCATGCTTCCAAGCTGTTTCCAAAATGAATATTGCATTTTAAGCACATGTGCATGCACAGCCACAAAGGGCAACAAACAAACACAAGAGGCAAAAAATAAAATTCCACTTTTCTTCTTTATGTCTGTCCCCATCTTAGCCTATTTATTTATGAGCTCAGTAAGCTTCAAGTATGTTTCAGAAGAATTAATCCAGAAAAGAAAATTCTGTACAAGGCACACTAATTCATTAAGAGAGCACATTCCATTCTAGGCATGCTTTATTTTAAAGTGAGTGTAGTGAAACAAAACATCAAAGCTAAAGAATGTACAGGAGTGTCCAGTAAAATATAGACATATTTGCACACTGACAAATACTATAAGGATTGTTTATTTTATTCTCCCAAGACCCCTCAGACAGGAATGTTTTAGTTAGAAACTGCACAAACTAAGTTAGGAAAGGCTACAAAGATTTTTCTTCAGTATCACCCCAATATTAACTTATATATAGTATATAATTTATACTAACTTCAATAGCATTTGCTCCTTATGGCATTCTTCCCTTGCTTTCAAATGCATAGACAGATGGTTTTATACCAATCAATTAGAAGTTAGCAACTTGGATATACCCTTATTACACTTGCTGCAGATATCCCTATTACAATGTCTCTTATTAATATGTTTTCTGCAAAGCCTCTGCAAACTATTAATAGTAAAACGTCACTCAAAGAAAAGTGAAGGAACTAATGTTTCTGCAAATTCTGTTTTAATGACCCTCTGCCAACTAGTCCTCAAATGTATCTGAGCTTTTCAGTGATGCCAACTGTCAGGATTTAATAGTGAGATGCCTGTTTCTTTTCCCCCCATCTCCCTCCTTATAACTGACATTTGCATGATTTCAATAATTATATGCAAATCTTACAATTTCCCCTTCTCACATAAGGCTGATGTTACTTGTCAACTGCTGAGCTGTCGTGTGAGCCATTGCCTATGGGTTTCAAAGATTTGGTTGCATTTCCATTTATTATAGACCTCTATTGTTTAATTCATTATGCAGCACATATTGTTTAATTCATTATGCAGCACATGATTGGACTGAGCTTTGACCAGGTATATAGATTTTTTTAAAAAATCTATATACTTAAGTCTTGTTATGACTTTCATAGCTTCTCCCTTGTTAATAAAGAATAATAATATTTCGATGCTGATTATTCAGGCAGTAAAAGCTCCTGAATGACAACTTTAAACTCTCCTAAAGTTAGAGCTAAGATAACTTTGGGCTTTTGTCTGAAGAATTGTCTTACTCTCTACCCAAAATGGCTCTGTGGTGCTAATGTTTAGCATGTCCTTTTGTGTGTTTCAGATTTTATATTTTCACTCATAAACACCATTGTATTTCCTGTTTATTTATTTGTGTATATAACTATCCCATTTTTTCTTCTCATAAAATGATGGTTATCTCACTGAATAACATTTATAAAATATAAGTGGCATTGAAGTTAAAAAAATGTTTAATATGAATAGATTTCTTTATAAAATCAGTGAGATATAATCAATATTGGGAATGTGTGTTTTATGTCTGAAAGATGGTATCTGTGGTAAGGTGCAATTTTTGAGTTTAAAAACAATAGCTTATCTTTTCCTACTATTATTCTCTTCAGAATCAAAACTTCTGGACAAGGAGCAATTTTTAAAATCAATCTATACATCAAGTGCCACATTAAAAATTATTTTACGCAATTATCTAATTATCAAATGCTAAAAAGATTCACTTGCAACATCATTGCTTTGTTCTTTCATTGAGCCTACAAACAATTACTGTTGAGTAGCCATTAGTTATAGTCTATGTATGGCTCCCTAACAAACTTTTAAATAAAGGGAAAAATGCAATAATAGAAATCAGAAAAAGAAATCAGAAAAATAAGAATTTAAGTTATTATTCTTCTATTGTTTTCAAATTGTCCCTTATATCCTGTGATAAAAGAGAAATAAGTTGTTAAATGAAAGATAACAAAATGAAATGTTTCAAAACATTTTACATCCTTTAATCATACCAAATATATAATTAAAACTTTGATAGTAACATAGTATTGGCAAATTATGTAGTATGCTTATCACCACTGTTGAAGTTGAGAGAGATCTTCCTCTTGTGGAATATATAATAATATTGTCTAACCGAAGCGAACAAAGTTTTGATGACCACAGATTAGTCATTTTTAAAATTATTTTGGATGGTTGAGTACCACATAGGCAATACAGTAATCTGTCATCAAAGTAGACAGGGCCATGATTTTCAAGAATGAGGGTTGAATTTTGGAGATATGGAGATTAGTGACCGCATTCTTGATATGTTAAATCTGAACAGTTTTCAGTTGTTGTTGTTTTGAAGAAAAATGACTGAAAAATTATAAAAATTCAGTGATATCATTTCTCCCCAAAAAAATGTCAGACCTGTATACAATTCAATGCACTATGAGCTACTATCCCTTAACCTTCCTCAATAAGAAGATTGCAATCCTTTGATTGCTGAGGAAACATACCAAAATATATAGTTTGAGTTGATACACATAATTGTTTGTCTAGGATATCCAATATCAAATTCCTGCTGATTTTTTATCACAAGTTTTAAAAACTTTTATACTAGCAAAACTCAATAAGAAGTTGTGTCCAACTTCAAAATATCCACCAAAAAATATCCACAGGTAAGTCAATAAGAGGCTAGCGCAATAGGGTGGGAGGAGAGAGAATAATAATCTGAAGAATTATTTTATATTATATTGAAAAAAAACTCCACTAGCTTTCTCGTGTCTCCCCAGGAAAACTTTTGATCAACCAATTGGTTGGTCTACATACATGTGCATTGTTTGCAACAGGAAAAAATATTTATTTTAGAAAATAAAAGAATAGAAAATGCTGTTTGATTCCACCTTCCGGCATTTTGACATGCAGCTGAAAAGGATTTTAGAATACTTTAAAGTCATAGCAGTTTCTTTCTTGAGATTGTTCTGTAACCTGTTCACCCTGCTGCCGGGCCATGGCTTATTCACAACTGGGCTGCATGAATGAAACTGCCCCTCACACAAAACCATCCCCTCCCCCTGCATCAGGCTATCAACCCAGAAAGGTTGGGGAATATTGCTGTAAAAGATTCTGAAAACTTACCAGTAATTCCAATTCTTTCTCATTTTCTTTGTCATCTTCATTACAGTCATCATTTTTTTCTTCTTCATTTTCTTTTCTGTATTGATTTTCATTATCCACATGTGAATAAATGATTTGGGGGATGTGTGAATCTAAAGGAATTGAATTATTGAATAATATTCACCTAGATGCTTCGTTACTTTAAAAAAAATTATAACACAAACTACAGTAGGCTGAATTGATTGAGACTTTCTACCTGAGATTCTGGGATTAATCCAAATGTCTTTATCAGTTGTTGTCAATGTTTCCTCTTTACTATTAAATGAGAAAGAAAACAAAGCAATAGTTATTAAAATCTTTTTCTGGATTTTTTTAAGCAATAGTATTATCATAATTAATATAGTATTTGCATAAATTTAATTTTAAATAATATTTTTTTTCATCTGGCTGCATGTGTCATAATCTAATGTCATCATAGGATAATAATGACAGTAACCTAGTCTTTCCATCTCCTTCCATAAATCTAATCTGGATTGAAAGGATCACAAAAAACTTGGTGTCCCCTATTTTGTGTGGCAAATTATCCATGTGAATATTGTATATTACTGCACTAAGGACCATTCTGCAGAGGCCTTATTGCAGTGTGCTCTCCACTTCTATCATTTCGCACATGCCAAATCTGTTGTCTGGACATTTATGTTGGTTTAACTATGTCTCTTTTGGTACAGTGTGCGAAACCAACTTTGATATATTATCTTGTGTTTGCCTTTCATTAGTGAATGTTCTTTACGAATGAATACAAAGAATGTTTGTTATAGTAGTTCAAAATAAGGAGCTACCATAACCTTATTCAAGTTCAGTCTTTTATCAATGGAATAGGGAGAGAAGTAGTCTTTGTCAAATCTTAGTTTTCATCCATTGCTTCTTGTCCTGCCTTCAGGTGCTTTGAAAAATAGGTTGACCCCCTTTTCTCTGCAGCAACCCCTTAAATATTGGAATTATTTATTCCAATTATTTTTTATTTATTTTTCATATATTTATTTATAGATTTGTTTGCCACCTATCTCACCTTTCTTTTGATATTAAAGCAAGGACAAGAATATAACATGAATATATACAAATAAAATATTACATTAATTAGTACATTAGACATTTCTATATATAAAAGTGAAATACCACTCACGCACCATCACAAAATCTCCAGAACCATAAAGCCTACAAACTTGAAATTTGCCACGTATGTTCCTCTTGGCTTCTAAGTGCTCATTAAGAAAGGATTTTTCAAAATGACCATCAGAGCATTAGTATTTCCTATATTATTATTAACACACTCTGATGCTAATGAGTTCTACTCCCCCTCCCCACCTGAAAAAAAATCTGTTCCAAATGCAAAAACACAAGCAGAGGAGAAGAGTTTCAGTTTCAGTTTCAGTTTTACTTTCACAGCAGCTAGCAGCTTTACTACAGAACAGTTGAGCTAAGCCACGCCCAGGCTCCTTCCTGTCTCCTTCTTGCTCACACAGCAAATACTGTTTGAGTTTCCAAACACCCCTCAGCACTCTCACACACTGACAGAACACTAGCCAGATGAATATAGATGGATGCTGGTAAGCAGAGGCAGAATTTCTCCCCCTTATTTTCCTCCTCAGTTCAGACGAATTTGTTCCTTCTACTGTAACACCAGTTAAAGGGAAAAGAGGCAAAAAATGCAGTAAAAGATTTACGGATGTGATTAGGAAAACACAAGTAAGGGAAGCTGCACACAAGTATTGTCAAACTTATCCCCAAGTCAGTAGACAGGCTGTAAAAAAGTATACATCTAATAACACCTACATTAATCACTCACAAATGAGATCAATGCCTTGGACTAATAAGTATTTGTCTGGTTTTCAATATGAACCTCAGATTTATTATTCCAGGGAAAAGGTTGTTGATCTCAGACTTTGGTTACCTTGTGCCAGGTACCATGCTCTAAAGTGGCAGGATGAAAATCCTGGGATGTGCTGCAGTGCCGGTAAAGTCCACCTCTCTTCCCTTCAGCCTTACCCTGAACCTTTCTCACCCACCAGCATCCAATGGCAAAGCACTTTATTTCTGTTGTCTGGAAGTACAACAGATGCTTCCAAATGACATCTTTTGGAGCCAGAGAGGTGAAGGAGGGAAATTTTATGCTAACATTCAAAGTGCAGGGGCAGGTCTACCACAAGGTAGGGAGTATCATGGCAGGACCACAGCAGCAGCCTTTATTTCTCCAGATATACTTTGTTGGTGATGATGACATATATATTGATGCAACCACACTGAATCTGGATGGGATGACTGAATCAATGAAATACACCATCTAGGAAATCTTTCAGGCCCTTACAGTCAGAAAGTAATTGTGCCCTTACAATGAGATTATGTCTATTTCTCACCCTCCTCCTTTTTTCTGCATACAGCTGCATATGTAGATTTCAAAATTTGTCCACAAAAGCAGAATTTGATCTAAATGCTGACAAATATCTGAACAGCTGTGAAGCTTTTTTGTTAGTCACAAATGCATTTGTCATGGATCAGAGATACATTGTTTTGGCAATGGAAATACAACATAAATCACATTGCAGTGTTAATCCTAGTTTGAATTAAAAAAAATCCTTCAGGAATACAAACATTTAAAACAATAGTCTAAAATGGGAGCTTTAAAAAGATTTTATATAGAGGTAAATGTCAAGAAAGGGCTTAGGTACATAAAAACTTGAACTGCTGCAGATCTGGATAGAAACAAATACACAGAACAGAAGCTATGTCACAGGATGGTGATGTAGAGAGATACATCTACAAGCTGGTCTGGGGCAGAGCCAATTTTACAATTAAAAAGTCTCTTCCATCACTTGCTTCTCTGAGGCTTTGATAGTTCTCCAGGATTGTTCTTTTGAAATGAAGCAGGTGTTCAGAAGGGTAGAGTCAGTAAAATATCACTACTATTGTTGTTGTTTTTTCAACCTTGTTTACTTAGAGCATCTCTGCCTTCTGCTGCTGGCTTTTTGTGTGCCTCGGATGATATATGGTGGGGCCTCACAATGACACAAGTACCATATGCTGTCATTGTTCCCTGTTAAATGCAGTTTCTCTATACTATACTCTATAGTATGATAAGGCTCCATAGAATAAAATAAAAACAAACTCTTAAGGTTATCCAAGATAAGGACTAAAATGGAATCTAACCAATGTAACATAAAATATAGTTGCTCATGCATTTTGAAGAACATTGGAGATTTAGGATGTAGGGATTATGAAAAGGCGGAGACCTCTCCCCTATTTTTTTTATATATCTCCTTCTATAAACTATATTCTGCTTCAATCAGTTCACAATGTTTAACTTTCTTTTATCCTGCCTTTATTATATTTATAAACAACTGAACAGGATGAATAGGAAGGATATCTAATACTCCTTCCTCTACATGTTTTTCCCACAACAACAATCCTGTGAGATGGCTTGGGCTGATAGAGAGTAACTGGCATCCATAGGGAGGAAGAGAAAAAAAATGGCAGGATGGTTGGTGTGGCATCAGAAAACAAGATCCAATGTTTTCATATGTATGTAGAAAACTTAGCAGTAACCTTATAGGAAAGCAAGAATTTCCATTTCCTAAAGCAATAGCAGTTAGATTTATATACCATTTCACAGTGCTTTACAGCCATCTTTAAGGAGTTTACAGAGTCAGCATATTGCCCCAACAATCTGGGTTCTCATTTTACCATCCTTGGAAGGATGGAAGGCTGAGTCAACCTTGAGCTGGTGAGAATCGAACTGTTGGCAGTTGGCAAAATTAGCTTGCAATACTGCATTCTAACCACTGCAGCACCATGGTTCCTTCCACTGTAGCCAAAGTTATGTTAAATACTATAATAAATTAGAATCAAATCCATATTAATGAAATATTTATTAGAATGACTTTTGATTATTATGAATGCAATCCTTGGATCTCATTAATAAAACAGATCAGTGTTATATTTGAATAACAATCCTTTCTTTTTCAAGAGATTAAAGATAGTTTTGAAAAACAACCAGCCTACAACTTGTATATCAGCCAAGAATCATACAACCATTGGGTTAAGAAAATGTTCAATCTTTGGTAAAAGCAGATACTTACATTGACAGATTCTTTGCCATTGTACTTCACTCGGATTCTGGGCTCTTGTATAACATCCAGGTTGGACCCTGTAACAGTGACAGGTGTGTGGCCACTGAAGGAAAGCAGAAGTCTTTAGGTTAATGAAGCTAATATGTCAAGAGGAACTGGAGTTGAGCTCAGTGTCTATATTTCTGATAAGTACAAATGTTGTTTTAGCTCAATAAGATATTTTCTGTAGGTTAAATAGGGTGACAGAATGCATTAATACACAATTGAGTGCATCAATATTCCGTTGCTTTGAATATCTACAGTTGTTTTCCCTTGGAAATGGTTTTTCAGTTTCATCTGTCCCCCTAGTGGGTAATCATTTTTCCCATGTAACATTTCTTAGAGATGTTAACAATGGATGCTAACTAGATAAAAATGAGGCCAAACGAATAAAAAATATGGAGATCATTTATTTGCTTCAAACCTTCTAGCTCAACACAATACAAGAACACTCATTTGAAAGTCACATTTTATTTCTAACCTTTAACATGGCAAATATGTTGGGAAGTGATAGATAGTGAAATAGTTGAATGGGGAAGAACCAAACAAGATCAGCTGATATTAACAAGGTTGCATATACAAACTATTTGACAGTGATTTATTTCTATTATGTCAATTTTTGGGTGATCTTTCAACATACTTTTGATTTTAGCCTCTCTAATTCCTAAGGAAGGTCTGAATACCTAATTCAGCCCAGTATCTGCCTTGACTGTTGCTTCTGACTAAGGCTATTCTGAGTTTCTCTTATGATTAATTGAATATGCATTAAAAATCTACCAGTCCTATCTAATCAATCTGCAGACTACGCCTTTCCCAGATATAAACTAGAGAAAACTAGGATGGAAAGCAGCTGTTGTCATTCAAACTGTTTTTGTTCTGCCTTATGTGCATCTAGAAAATTAGAACATTATTGAGTACCTAATTAAATAGGAATGAGAAGTTACTAAACCATGTTAATCTGTCAAATATATTCAAAAATTGCAGCTTTAAAGCTTTAATATTCCAGTTTAAGATGTTCAGTTCCATTTTTTTCTTCAATAAGTTTTGAAGCTCACCACAATGATTCCAAGGATTTCCAGAGCCAGTCTTGAATCTTCTGAGAAATCATCACTATCCATTTCTATAAGAAACACTTCCATTTCTCAGATGTCTGAGTATATAGAGCTCACACTCACATTTCATCTTTTGTATGCCATATTGTATGCAAGTCAGAAAAAGCTAATAGTGCAAAAACTGACCCATGGTTTTAGAAAGTATTCAATCAATAACTGTACTGTAGAGTACACTTCTGGGATATAGCTGTGCATCTTAGGTAATTTCATGCATGAACTTTTTTCTCCTCTTTTTGCATTGATTGCCACTTTTTTTGTTTTAGCACTGACTCTCTAACGTGTTTTAAGAAGAAACCTTTAATGAGCAATTGTGCATTTCTTCAGCAGATGAAAGTGACCATGGGGCTCCATTTGCTCTCCTAGAATCTTCACAGATTGCTATGGTTGTAATTGCATCTGGATTAGTAACTCTGATTTTTTAACTGGGGCGGGGTTGGGAGAGGATTTCATTACCCTGCAACAATGAATTGAGGCCTGTGGATAGGAGATCCACTTATTTCAGATACTTTGTTCTTTTGCAATAGATTGAAAAAGAGGAAACATTTTCAAATGTTTTTTTTTTGCTTGACAAATGCAAATTATGTGATCATTTTACAAATATAATTCTTTAAATTGTCTAGACCTTTTGAACCCAGGAAATCAAGGGAATGGATATGCCATACTCCTTGAAGGATCAGGCTTTTATTCATAAATCTTCTCTATTTACACAGGTGGAATAAATCCTCTAGGAACTGTGAAGCTGGGTGCTGACAACTGAGAGGAAAGCAAATGAAGAGAATTATAAATTATACCTTTCTCTCACTGGGAACTTGGCTGTGCTGTGCTAAGTCACAGACTCTGTTTTCTTTTCTGTATTGAAGGGCAGTCTTAAACCAGAATTTATAAAGACAGTGTTGATTCTAAAGTCATCACCCATAGTGACATGGTTTCAAAATTTGAACAAAGCTTTTGTTGAATTTTAAAAATGGAAATTGCTAAATATTTTTTTTCCCTGGCATGCTTGTGAAATCTGTGCCCATCAAAATTGTACTTGGTTGTATTGTTCTTGCAGGGATGAAGAACTTTCATTTATTTGAAGATAATTATCAAATATTTCATTTTCTTTGACAAGAGAAAGCATTTTCAGCAGATTCTAGCTGATAAATAATTTTTGCAAAATGGCTTTTTGGATGGCTCTAAATCATTGAAAATATTTATGAAGAAAAAAATTGTACCATGCCTTTTAGATGTGCTTAGTAACAACAATGCCAAGTCTTTTCCATCCAATTATTGTTTTGTTTGAATTATTGGGGAAAGAATAGGGAGCATCCTGACTAGACACAAGTAAAAAAAGTGCAGAAATCATTTGGTTTTGAACAATACTTTGAAAATTTCAACTTGGTTGAATCTCTATTTTGTGAGGAATGAAGCAATTGGATCTTGCTTCAAGTGATTTGTTTCTTGATGCAATATTATAGGCAGCTTAGGTACCTGGCAATGCTCCATTCAGGTTCAATCCGATGAACTTTTGGGTCATCAATGTATTCAAATTGTAATGTGCTCTCTAGCTGGGCCCGGTCCACACTGATAGAAACATGCACTGGTCCTAGACCATGGGTAGAAGGTGCAGACACACACATAATCTCATTAATTGACCTCCTGTAAGAGACAAAGCAATCTTTAGTTAGAAGAAATATGAACAAAGAATAGCACCACTTATTGGCCACAATGGGAATCTTTGGGATTCATTCTGAAATAGTTCAATGACAATCTTTCGGTGAGATATGCTTTTTTAATAGATGTACTCTAGTAGCTATTTGATAGTCATGACCCACAAAAGCATGAATATTCATGTATTTTCAGCTGAAGTCATTTTTACTTCTGCATACAATAAGCATACCTCATTTAAAGTTTGGACTGTAACTAAATCATGATTACAAATTCTGATGCTGCAGTTCTCATTCTTGGAAACATGTGGCAAGGCCCTGACTTTGCAACCTTGGAATTCACATCTGCTGAAGTATAAGTATACTGCCAAAATTTTGTCTTCTGAAAAAAACCCTGGACTGAATAAATTCCATAATATGTATTAATTTCATTTATTTATATTACAAATGTGTATGCCATCTATCCATAAATGACTTTGCATGGCTTACAATTAAAGATGTACAAAATAACAGTTTCGGAATGGAATATTCCAAAATAATAGTGTAAAGCTTCATTTTGATTCCATGCCCTTCTACTGTTCTGGTAGTGATTTACTGCATCTGTGTGGTCTGGAGTAAAACCAGAACACTATCTTTCTGAAAGCAACATTTTGCACTTCCATCTCTACTTCCAATATAAATATAAATTGTATGT
This sequence comes from Grayia smithii, assembly GCA_032468115.1. Lineage (NCBI taxonomy): Eukaryota > Metazoa > Chordata > Lepidosauria > Squamata > Grayiidae > Grayia > Grayia smithii. The sequence continues at coordinate 33,084 of JANHFM010003100.1, forward strand.
GTTTGTGTATTCATAGATGAGTTGGGTTGAGAAAGAGTGACTGGTACAAAGTCATCAGTTGGCTTTCATGCATAAAGCAGGATTTGAACTCACAGTCTTCTAGTTTCTAAAGTAGTGCCTTAACCACTAGACCAAACTGGCTCACATAAATAATCTAAAACTCTAAGAAGCCTGGA